>JAPDSC010047343.1:20783-48025 GCA_026290005.1 Latrodectus geometricus
TAGTAATCACTGAAATGCTATGGAAATTTCATTCAATATTGTAATTCATAATTTAAAATTCAAAGAAAATTCTTCTTTTGATCCACTAGAAAATTTAAAAGATAATTTCAAGTTTTAAGTTTAAAAAAATGAGAAAATGTATAATATTAATTAAAATATTGAAATACGTTATATGTTATAAATTTATATATTATTTAAGGATGAAAAGGTAATTTGATTAGAAAAAATATTGTTTTTAACATCACACATTTTAATGCTGTGTTAAATTTTTCTGTGGACAAAGTGTGAGCTTTTAATAAAATTTGTTTCTTTAATAAGATGATGATTAATGACTTTTTTATCGTTTATTAATATTTAATGAGAAACGTACTTTATAAGGAAATAATTAATGCAAAAGGTACTACAAGCTATTTAATAATTTATGGATGCCTCTATTTTAAATTAAATTAATTTTAAGTTTTAGTTTAAAAATTTTTTTAAATATATTTTTACTTTATTTTTTCTCAGTATTCTTTCCTGAAACTACCAAGAATAGTCAACCCTTCCATCAAAATAAATGATATTTTTGGAATTAACATGTTTTAATTATTTGATTTTTAATGAAACAATTTTTTTATTTTTGAAGTAAATAATATTTAAATGAAGATAATATTTTGGATAATATAGTATGTCATATTACGCTTGTGCATTAATTTGAAATAATTTCATTCATTTTTTATAATTTTTATAATCCTTTTCGTAATATTTTCCGAAAAGGAGTTACATTAACTACAATATCTATCATTCACATATTCTCTCCTGTTTTGGGACTTAAAGGTGTTAATTTATCAATAAGTTTTCTAAATCTGAATCTATATTACAGATAAGCAAATTTGAGAGCAATGATATTTCTTCTTTCTTAAATACTTTGTTTTATTCGTGAATGTGAAATTTCAACCTCTTCTTACCGTTTTAAACTTTATCCTGGTCAAGATCTCAATAATTCTTCCCATTTTCGAAGTATCCTTTAAATATGATCCAGTACCTTTGAAATCTACTTTCCCTGCCTTTACCTTTAACGCCAAATCAGCAGAAATTTCCAGTAAATTCCGTACTTCCTCAGCTGAATCAGTGGTTTCATATCTTGAAATACTGTCTGGTTCTTCAATGATCTAAAATGTATAAGTACTACTTAAATATTTCTATTAATTAAGTTCGCAACTTTAAAATCGTTACTACCCAAATGCTATTTAAATGTCGCGAGTGATTTCATAAAAATACAGAGTGGTTTGACGATCTAAAAATCAAAAGTAGTACTTCCCATACAAAGTATGGTATTTAAATAATAAACTTAAGCCGTAATAAATTTTTAAGTACTACTTGTTTTAAGCAGTACTTGTTTTTAAGTAAAAATATTAATATTTAAATATTGCTAAATAATAATACTCAAAAATAACTAGTACCTATTACTAATTATAAAAGTCAAGTGGTTTAATATTAAGAATTATAGTTCATTTCATAGACGATCTGAAAGGTGTATTCAGATATATTATCCTTTTCATACACGAAGTAAAAAATATGCCAACTGCTTAAAAAACAATTACATAAAATTATCACTCAAAAATTACTTACAATTGCTTGAATACAATTTAAAATACGTGAGTAGTTTCACATCTAAAAATACAGTCTGATTCATCAACTATTTAAAAGTTGCAAGTACTTATATCATTAAGTACTACTTTATAATATAATATATCCCCTCTATGTTATTATTTATTACTAAATGATAACAGAGAGAGAGAGAGAAACTGTTTTTTATAAACTAATATGTGAAGAAAAATTTAAAAATAGTATTGTTAACGAAACATGCTAACTTTCAAGTTATTCTAATAATATCACTATAACAAAAAACTTCCTATTTATTTAATGCATAATTCTGGCGATAAGAATTTTTCTTAAGTTCTATTCAGTGAATTGGCTAATTTCATTGACACTGAAATTTACAATAAGTAATTTTTATGACTTGCCTAATAATCTCATTGAGAAATTGCCTATAAATTTTATGAAACCAAATTAAATGATCAAAGCAATATTTTTAAATTCATGAGGATTTTCAATAGATCATTTAATTTGCTGTTATTTATTATTATCATATTCACTTATGGTGACTAAAATGTAAATTTATTTCACAAAATTTACATTTTAGTCACCATAACTGAATTATCATGATATAAAAAATATTCATAAAATTAAAATGATTTTTTTGAATAAAATAGATCACTTATTTGATATTAAATACTTAATCGATATTAAGTTCTTAAGCAGTGCTACAAATATATGAATTCCCCATATATCTGAAAACAAATTGAACTTCTTAATATACACACTATTACATGTGTATCGAAAATATACCCATTAAAATATAGCATAGTAGGGCTTTGAAATTCAGGTGAAATCATATGTTTTGGTTGAATTAGTAACCGAACATAAAAATTATTAGTTAAAAGCAGGTTAAAAAAAAAGCCATAAACTGCCTTAGATTGCCTATTGTACGTGAGCTTGGTATAGGATTTCTGAATTGAGATTTTAAATCATGTTAACATTGCAATACTATGAATGAAATTGTGATCTTTTTTTGATGAATGAAAGAGTATAATAATTCCTTTCACAACTTTGGCCTGATATTATTGAGCTTGTCTAAGTCTGAAATTGATAAATTTTAATCATTACATTGACGTTAAAAATAAGGGGTCACTGGTTCCTCAGTTCAATACATATAGCTATGCATCAATAAGTTCATCTTGCAACTTTTGAAATTAATAAAAAAGTGGAGGTCATTAGTTATTCCAATTTTCTTTAATGTTCTATAAATGTTGGGCAAAAAAACATATATCTTTAAAAATATACAAAGTCAAAACATAAAAATAGACATCTACTGAATAATTTCACTTGGAACTAAATTTTCACAATAAAAGATATGAATAATGTAGGAATCGTAATTTTTTAATAAATTATCACTCTGCACAAACAAGAAATTACAAACATCTAAAAATTATTTTCTCTCTACAAGCTTCAATAGTTCTTTTTTGCCTGAAAATTGGAAATTTATGTATTAATAAAACATAATATTATGAAAGGTATGGTTTTACTTCCTTTCTTTTCTGAATGAGAAGTTATATCACAATATTTGCAAATATCACCCACGCTATTTTTAATAGTTTTAGCAGATTATTAAGGTTTGGATCATTTTAAATTTTAAAAGTATAATTACTTTTTTATATTTTATTTGTGATGTATATTTCATTTAGTGATTTATCAGTTAAAAAATTATTTAAAATAAATCATATGTAATATAACACTTTCCTTTTTAAAACAATATTTTAAAAAAGAAAGGATTTTGGGGCCATAATAAAGTATACATAATATCATCATGAAAGTGTTTGCTTTGATATTTAGTATGAATCCTATAATATGATATTTTAGCAACATAAGTACTTATTAAAAGAAAAACAGGGAAGGAATGAATTAACTAATAGAAGTAAAATTAAAGCATCAAACAAAAGCTTGAGAATTGAAAATTATTTTTCAAATAAATAATATAAGTTGCATATATTTATTTATAAACTAAGTACACATTTTTATATTTTCCTTACATTTGTTCAAGGTTTGCTATTACATGCGTCCGCGCGCAATAGCAAACCTAATAACTCTGACGATTGTGCTAAAATTTCATATCAATTATTATCTCTCGGGAAATTTTTAATCATTGAGTAGCATTCATGTGTTTTTGGAGAAGAAACCCAAAAAGTAGGATCCATACCAAAAGATACACAAGCACAGAGTAAAATAAATTCATATATATATTTCCCTTTTTCGAAGTTATCAACTTTGCACTTTAAAAGAGGCATTCTTATTGTTATGTTATAGAAAGACTTATTTTAATCATAGTTTAACAAAAAAAAAGAATTATAATCCTTATGATATCTACCACTTATTATAGAATTCAAATTTTATGTATAAAAACGATATTCACGTTCTTCAAGGTAGGAATCAGGGCGACTCAAAGCACTCAACCAGACAAATGTATTTAACACAACGTTCTTACTGATACTCAATTGTATCTGAGCCAAAACTCGAGATTTTTCCTGTTCTATTATTATATCCCTGTTAACACTTTGTCAAAACTAAAATAATTACCTGTGATCCAAACCTTTATCCTATCAATTTTACAATTATTATCATTCCTGTGAAATGTAATGTAACAATCTATACTTTTTAATTAGCTAAATTTACTTACTCTGGCTTTGTCCAATTCCGACTGTGGGAAAATATCTATTCCAACTCTGTCAAACCTTGCATCGAAGGTTCGCCCCAATAACATAGGCAAAATGTAAATAACATTCGCCAACATGGTGGTTGCAAATGTTGCTTGTCCGGAAATGTGCGATATATCGCAGGCTTACAAGCAACGGGAGTCGCAAAACTTTGACAACGCTTCTGCGATATTTCCCAAACCTCGTACACTCTTATCAACCACTTTTATTTCCGATAAAGTTATCTCCTCACCGTGGGAATCAACAAGTGATGATTCGATTTTGTTACCTTTTACAAAAGAGTATTTTCCAGTATTTTTTTAATTAACACTACATTGTTTACTTGAAAAAAATATTTTTCTCTTCAGGAATTATATAACCTACTTGTTGGAATACTTACAACTCAAATAATATAATGAAAATATTGTTATTTTATTTTGCTTACATAAATTCTTCATTAGAACTTGAATAAAAGATATCAACAGCAAAACATTATAAAACGCAAACATTATAAAATTAATTCGTCATGATTAATTTATTTTATTTTAATTAATATACATATTATTAAATATAGTAAAATGTATAAAGGTTTGATATTTTTGGAAAACAATTTTTGTTAGAAATTTCATTTTAAAATAAATGATATTAAAATAATTAAACGCTATAAAATAAATAAATTTGTCATGATTAATTTATTTAATTTTATAATTTTTATAAATATCACTAAATATAGTAAATTATTTGAAAAAAAATTTTTTTTATATTCGTAATAATCGCACATTAGTGTACATTCTTTCTCAATTACTATATTTCATTTAAAATTTCATAACATAATAAGTCTTTAATTTTTTTAAACATATTAATTATGTTCTCACATATACTTTACCTGACATATTATAATATTACACAAATCTAATTTTTTAAACATATTAATTATGTCCTCACATGTACTTTACCTTACTTATTATAATATTACAAATCTAATTTTTTAAACATATTAATTATGCCCTTACATGTACTTTACCTTATATATTATAATATTAGAAATCTCATTTTTTAAACATATTAATTATGTCCTTACATGTACTTGATAGTCTGTATAAAAGAATAACAAATTAAATGAACTGATAAAAAATATCGTCATTGTGTTATAACACTTTAAGTTATTATTTTTGACACAAACGTATTAATAAGTTATTATTTTTGGCATAAGCATAATTGTAAATTATCAATCAAATTTTTTAAATCACAAAACGGTGCACAAAATTACTCCAAATCATGTCTATAAATGAAAATATAAAACTGCTCTTATAAAAGAAATAATACGTTTTGTGGTTTTCCTTTTTTTCTGCATATAAAACTGCCATCTATTCACACATAGTTAAGTTTTTGCAAAGGTGTTTTAAATTTACAGTTCTTTATATAACAAATTAAATTATCTTTTTTATTCTTATCTTGCATTTTCTTATTTTTTTGATAAAAATATATATGTATCGTATTAAATGCTCTATTTCGTTAACTGTATGTAGAACCATTCTTATATTTAACCTCAATTTCGCTAAAATGCAATTTTTGTAGAACGGGCTAAGTGGCAGACGGTTCGATCAAGCGAGTGGAAATCATGAATCTGAGAACAGAAAATATCAGACCGTTAGAATTCAATTACACACAACTAAATCGTCGAACACACAATACCCGATACAACTCACTCTAATAAATTGGGTAAATACTTCACGCTTGTATATTACATGGTTTTAATTAAGGACTTCTTCGCCATTGAGAATGACTCTCGTCGGCTTATATTTCCATACCGTATTGGAAAAAGTGATTCATTTGACTTTTCTTTACTAATTTGATTCAGTTCTGAAAAATCTTTATTTAAATAATAAATACAAGAATTAATAAATTTTTGATAAATCATATCCAAGTAAAAACATTTAAATTAATATTTAAATGGTTTTCTTTTTAAATTTTATATGATTTATCTTATCATACATAAAATATTTGATATTATCAGACAGAAAAAAACTTACCTAACTAAACACATTTGTTCTGTCTTCTTAGAACATTCGTTCTTGATCCCTTATGTTTTTAATTATACTTTTTATAAGTTTAAGGTTAACTCACAGATTTACTTATAATTTAACAGCATCTTCAGAAACGACTTCTTATTCTTGTTTTTATTAAATCTCTTAACTTACAGTTGCCACTTTACAGAATACAAACTATATCAAACAAAATAAATATCGTTGCAGTTACAACATCCTCCCACCTTTGGATTGGGAGTTTCCTAAATCACAATCTAAACTTAATACTGAAATCTACACTTAACAATAAATGAATGTTCAAGATAAATATTTCAAATCACAAGTCCAATTTTACAGGAACTTTTATAATTCTCCAGGACCGGGGTTTTTTCACATTTATGGTCAAAGTCTTTCTTGTTTGATAAACCTTTCTGTGTAGGCTCAATTTTTTCTACTCGTTGTTCTAGTTCTGAAAGTTTAATTCGGTCTTCTGCTTGTTTAACGCTCAGTTCTAATGGGTAAAGACGTTGCAATGGTCTGATGATTTCACCAGTAGCCATTCGTAGTTTTGCCACTCTTCTTATATTGTCTCTTCCAGGATAAAGTTCCAAGACTTTAGCAATGGGCCAGTTCAATCGTTTCTGATTATCAGAACCAACGAGCACAATGTCTCCAGGAGATATCTCTTGACGCTTTGAAGTGAACGGTGGATTCTTCACTAGTTCTCCCAAATACTCTTCCTTAAATCTTCGTCTTAATTTCTGTCTTAAAGACTGTAGATAGTGCGCTCTTCTCAAATACATGCTCCATCTACAGCATCTATGTCTTCAGTTTTGCTTTCTTGAATATCTTGAATGAAAAGTGCCGGTATTATGGCCCTTAATCATCATTAGGATCATCATACAAGTAGGTTAGAGGTCTACTGTTGATCGTAGCTTCGATGTCGCACAGTACAGTGACCATTTCTTCGTAGGTTAGACATGCTCATCCCAGTGTCTTACGCAGCAACTCCTTGACAGATCTTACTAAACGCTCCCACCAACCGCCGTACCACGGTGCAGAAGGGGGACTGAAACGCCACTTTATCTGATGGAGAGCGCATTCTTCTTCAATTCTCATCCAATCTAACTCTTGAAGAGATCTTGCTGCTCCTACGAAGTTAGTTCCGTTGTCTGTATACATAAAGGATGACCTTCCACGTCTTGCAATGAAGCGCCTCAGTGCTTGCAAAAATAACTCTGAAGAGAGACTGGTTACCAATTCAAGGTGGATGGCACGATAGACACCGCAAGTGAATAACACAATCCAGGCTTTCTCTCCTTTCTTCAAATAAAGGGGTCCAGCCAAGTCAGAACCAGTTACCTGAAAGGCTGATACTTGCTTTACCCTTACATTAGGTAATGGCGACACTTCAACTTCAACTCGCTTCGATGAAAACCTCTTACATGGCATGCACTGATACAAAACTTCACGAACCACTCTTCTACCCTGTGGAATCCAATATCTTCTACGTAATGCAGACAACGTACACTGCACTCCACTGTGGCATGCTTCTTTATGAGTCTGTTCAATCAGACGTCTTACGATAGGATGGTCAGGCAATACAATAGGACAAGTGAAATCTTCTGGCTCTTCAGTGAGTACCAGTCTTGTTCTCACTCGTAAGAGATCTTCTTTCTCTACGAACTGTATGCTCTTGTAGTATTTGTCCTTATTCTTCAACCACCACTCGGACTGGATAACCTTGATCAACACTTTTTCTGCGTCCTTTATTTCTTCACCAGAAAGATTCGATTTCTTCTTTGTCTTCAATTTGCAGTTGGAAATGAAACGCATCATCCACGCTACCATTCTTACAATTTTTCGGTAGGCTGAAAAGTAACCCAATCTTACACTAAAATCATGCTTTTGAATAACCGTTGCATTTGCGACAACTGTTTTCTTCCTTTCAACCAAAGCTTCTTCAGGTATGGGAGTGGACACGAAAGTCGGCCAGCAACATTCGGTCTCAAGTAGCCATGCTGGCCCCTCCCACCATCGAGAGGTCACAAACTCCTTCCAACAACAAGAACGAGATGGTAAGTCAGCCGGGTTCTTCTCACCCGGAACAAATCTCCAATTGTTTGCTTCAGTTAAGAATCGTATTTCTTTCACCCTGTTCCCAACAAAAGTGTTCCACGGCTCGTTTTCTTTAATCCAAATCAGCACTACAGACGAATCAGACCATAAGAAATATCTTAATGGTTTTTCCACACTTTGAAGAATCGTACGAGCCAACCTCGCTCCAATGACCGTCGCAAGCAACTCCATTCTCGGGATTGTTGGCATTTCAATCGGTGCAACTTTCTACCTAGATGCTACAAATCGAACAGATACTTCACCTCCCTCTTCAACACTTCTTATGTAAGCACAGCAAGCATAAGCAGATTTCGAACCATCAACGAAGATATGTAAGGTAGCATTCTCCACTTCTCCAAACAACAAACGTCGTGGTACTCGTACTTCATGGATCAACGACATCTCTATAATCCACTTCTTAAACTTAAGCTGAAACTCTTTGGGAAGCTCTGTGTCCCATGAAAATTTAAGTTTCCAAGATTCTTGTA
Source organism: Latrodectus geometricus (assembly GCA_026290005.1). Lineage (NCBI taxonomy): Eukaryota > Metazoa > Arthropoda > Arachnida > Araneae > Theridiidae > Latrodectus > Latrodectus geometricus. The sequence goes on from JAPDSC010047343.1 coordinate 29,709, forward strand.
ATAGCATTCGTTCTTGATCCCTTATGTTTTTAGTTATACTTTTTATAAGTTTAAGGTTAACACACAGATTTACTTATAATTTAACAGCATCTTCAGAAATCGACTTCTTATTCTTGTTTTTATTAAATCTCTTAACATACAGTTGCCACTTTACAGAATACAAACTACATCAAACAAAATAAATATCGTTGCAGTTACAACAACAATTGTGCAAAATATTTTAATCAAACTCACTAAAAATTGTTTTTTTTTTTTATGATGATATATCTTGGTCAAATAACCTTCTTCTTTAATATATTCTGATTCGACAAGTTTATTAATCCTTGATTCTAAAAAGATGTTCATTTACAAATTCTTATGAGGATAAATACTAAGTGATTTATTTAAAAATTTCATGTTAATGTACTATATTGGAATTATTTTAACTCGTGCAAGCTAATTTTTTTCCCTTTTGAGACACTCGAAATAAGAATGAAAGTTAAACTTTTTAAAGATATTACAAATTTTGTTTCTTATAAAGAGTATTCAAAAATTTTACTTTCAAATTTGTATGAATCGTATATAAAATATAATATATAAATACTTTAATAATATATAAATACTTCAAGGACTTATATTTTATAAATAATCACAAACTTCAAATATTTTCAATCTGATTTAGTTGAAATATAGTAAGTGATGATTTTATTCAATACACAGTTGTTTATTACAAATTTAATGGACTTTCTTTAGGATTTTAAGCAACAAGGATATGCGTCGACATTAAATGAATCAAATACTTATTTTACATTACTAGTGGATAGTATTTTTTTATAAAAAAAAAATTCTTTTCATTTTTATTTCCGACTTTATATATTTTTCCAACTTTTTCATTCACAAAAGGTATTTAAAAGTTTATTTTCTCATTAAAAAAACACAAAAATAGGAAAAACTGTTACAATTGTTAATCCTCTATAATATTTAATATTCTGATTATAATTAGATCATTTACATAAATGTATTTACGAAAATATTATAGTGACTTTTCTTTCCGAAGAAGGAAAAAAAAATTTCTCTCTCAGCAAATGAATGAAACTCAAAGTGAGAAACATACTTTTGGAGCGAAAATATAATTAGATTTCTAATTTACAGTAATGATTCAGGAGATTAATTTTTATTCAAAAACGCAGGTGCAAATGTTTCGAAAAACAATCTAATTTAGCCATAATTGCAATTTTTTAAGGTTTTTTTTTCCTTTTATTGATAAAAAGTAAAATTTAATGCGAAAATTATAAATGTTTGAGCATTTATATTGTTTAAATAACTTTTAACAGTTGATGGTGTTTAAACACAATTTAGTATTATAAAACTATGAAGTTTAGAAATTGCTAGGAATGTATGTATTATATATATAAAGAATGTTACACGGTAGAAGAAAACTAAAGAGGTAAATTTATTTTTTATTCATGAATACTTATGAAAAAAAACTGTTGAAATAATATAAAAAATATTGATTGAAAATATACGGAATTATTCTGCAATATAAAAAAAATTCTTTCTGGGTATTCAATTTGATATTGAATAAAACAAAATTCCCTGTTTGAGAAAATGTAAAAATATTAGTTATTAAGCTTGTAAAATAATTAATAATGAAAATAAACAGGTAATATAATTTGGCACGCACAAGAAAATAAACGGGGCTATAATATTGTTTAAAATATTTAATTAAATTAAGAATATATAATTTAAATAATGTATGAGGAAATTTTTGAAATTAATATGTTGACACCACTGTAACAATTTTTTCTCAAAGTTGCTTTACTTTACCATTATACTCGTATCATGTATTATTTGATAAAAAAAACTTTTAAAAAACAGCTGAATCTTTTCACGTAGTAATTAGAAATAAAATGTCAAGAAACCACAAAATGACTAAATGTTGCTTAAGTGCATAGCAAATTTTTAACAGGAAATATAGGAATAAATGGAGTGATTATTTAATCAAAATTAAAGAATTATTATAATTTTTAAATATAAAAAATCTCAGATGGATGAGGCAAAACTGTTTACTCTCATTAATCTCATTTCGTATTTTTAAGCGTACCTTTAACTAATTGAATCAGAAAAGAATGTAAAATAAATTAAAATTTCATGTTTTTCATCTCCGAGACACGATGAATACTTTAATCAGTTTACAAGTAAGTATAAAGAAATCTGCATCTAATCAGATTGATATTACATGAAGAAGTTCTCTGAAGACGAGTCTCCATAACAAAGCAGTATGAAGTTACTTAAGTGAATATAGCAGCTCATATATCAAAAGAATACCATCATATATCAAATAAGCTCATATATCAAATAAATTCCAATTAGCTGAAATAGCAGGGGATTATTGTAAAGGCCAGCTAGGATCAGTTGAGAGCCTAATCTGGATCTTAGCCACCAATGGACATTAAATATTGCTTATCTAATTTAGGAACTACTTTAATATACCCCTCCCTGGAAATTTGGCGACTTTTTTCTCGCCAAGATGGATTCTCGCTAAATACAAATAATTAACAACAAAAAGACTTTTAAAAAAAACTCAAAAAATGGTACAAAATACAAGAAAATACTAAATTTGACAAAAGCAAAAACCTAAAAGCTGAAAAAACCTAAATTGTCAACATCAAAATAAGAAACAGCAACCCTAAAAAGTCCGCAGGGAGTAAAAGATTTGGCGCTTAAGTTTTGGTGGGTGTATCAATGTTGTTCCCTAATTTATTAATCGACATACTTCATTATGACAGGTCTGGTTTTAGAGATTAACTATTTTTAAAAAATATATTACAATTTCTTCAAATAAGAAACAAAATTTAAAAAGTATGTTATAAGTTGATTAAAGATTAATTGATTTGAAACGATGTTTGGCATGCATGCTCTTTTATCTAAATTTTTCTAACTAAAGGATTATGATCTTTGAAATAGAAAGTCATAGGTTTTACATAAATCAATGTTAAATAATGATTATGTAAAACCCATGTCTGTAAATGTACTTACAGAAAATTGAATATTACTTTTTTGCATGTACATTTATAGACGTGGAATATTGAGAGTTTTCCGTGTTTCATTCTTTGATATAAGCAAATACGATTTACCATTTACGAAAACCCAGTAAGGAAATGGTATCCAAATATTTTAAAATAATTTTCTGGCTTAGAGTATCATCCATGCTGTATTAATACAATAATTGGTAACTTAATTTTTAAAAGAAATATTAACTCTTACAAAAGTTTCGAGATTTTTAGAACAAGAAAATGTAAGATAGATTTTTATAAACAATTTGACATATTCACACGAATATTAAAATATTATTACATTGAAATAATAATTAAGTTTCTAAGCATTTACTATATAAACTACAAAAAAAGGTAAAATATATTAAGAGAATATGGAAATATATCGTGTATAATTCTGCATGTTCTTATAGATTCGAAAAAAAATTTATCATTCATATTTTCTTATTTCAAGTGATTATGGAAGGTTATGTAACATTAATTACTCCCAACAAAGGATGAAATCAAAAAACAATTGTGCAATTTTACAAACTTTGTAGGATTCTAATTGAATTCGAAAATAAGTTATTTGCCATTTCTAAGAATTAAGTACGTTTACAAAACATTTTTATATCCACCAATAGAGTGAAAAGGAAAATAAGGATGTAATATAACTGATAATCTACTTAAGATGAAATTCTTTTGATCTTAAGGAGTTTCCTTTCATTTTAGACCCTTTCTATTCTTTTGACCTTAAGTTAATGAATCTTTAGTGGATTTTAGAACTAAAATTATTTTTTTAAAATTAATTACATTGAAATATTTAATTAATTTATTTATAGCCTTTTATTGAAAAGTAAAAGGTAATAATATTTGGACATGCACTGTTATAATTTAAAATGTATTGAATATTGGTATATATGCATTTGATCACAAAGAACAGTTTACTATTTACTATATATGAAAAGCCATTAAGGAAATAAATAAGGAAAAGGTATTCTAATATCTTACAATAATGTTTCGGTTTAAGCCATCCTCCATGCTGTATCAATACGATATAATATCAATATAATATTAAAGAATATTTTGCTTCAAATAAATGAGATTAAATGTGGGTAACATAAGGTATAAAATACAATGAAATTTCAAAAATAAAATTGCTAATACTCCTTAGAAATCTTGTTGTTGAGTTTGATCAAAAATAACATTGTACAATCGAATGAAACATAAACCCCATACACAATAATGACAAAAGTTTAATAGAACCTACAACATTTGGAATCCCTGAAACAAACAACAATGCATTCAGTGTCTCATGAGTATATTAATATGGAACGTAAGAAGAAAGAATTTAAATAAAGAGTGTCCAAAATATCTGAAATGAGCATCTATAAACTAGTTGTAGAGAAATTTCTTAACAGTGATAAACATTATGATGATGTTCAAATTTCAGCCCAAAGCTACTCAAAAGAAGATAATTTTAGGTTTTATGAATGATAATAGATGTTAACGCTAGTAAAAATAATCAAAAACCACTCATATTACAGTTAAAGCATACATTTCGTTCTGCAGAAATAACAACCATTGTAAGCTCCTATGACTGGAAGTTGTCTAAGTCATGTCTATCATCACATTTCAACTATCATTGAAGACAGAAACAATGGTAACAAACACAACAAAATACTGATTTGAATATCTAATTCAAACTTTTCAAAATTAATAGTGCAATTTAAATCACTCATGATGAAATCCACTTCCGTGTTTGATCACCAAAATTACAAAGACACAAGATTGTGAGTGACAGAAATTATTTGATGCTATTAAAGCAACTATATTAGCACAAAAAGTTGAATAGCTTTTCTTACACTCTTTCACTACAATGAAGCTGATTTTAAACCTCAAAATATCCATTGTTTTAATAGTTTTCTTAACAAGTTCATATATCTATTTACTTTCACCTCAGTAAAAGAAGCATATTGTTTTTAATCAAAGTTTCAGCAAATTATTGTCAATATTTTTAATCAATGTCTGAATAATTTTAAAAATAAAATACTTTTCATGTTTATTTACTCTCAGATGGTATTTCAGTAGATTCTTTTGCACTATAAATGGATAGGGTTTCTTTTTTTAAGTAAAATGATATCACTTTTAATAAATATCCTTACATTATTTCTACTAATTCAGCTTTAGTTGAAAAAATGAAACAAATATTCAAGTATTTATAAATTCAGTTTCTAAAACAAAATGAATGTTATTAAATCTTTCTCTCCAAACGTGTAATCATTTTCAATTCATCTTTCGCAAAAAAATTCAAGGAACAAACAAATTTAGAGTTTTTTATAGGCATTTGCGAAAAATTTATCTTTACATAAAACTGTGACGCAATGTGAAAATAAAGTGATAAGAAGATAATATAAAGCTAAAACTCTGCACTACTATACAGCTCTACAAATGATGTAAATAAAAATCTATTGTTCCTGAAATGTTAAGATTTCTGATATCCCTGGAAATGTTATTCTAAGGTGTTTATTTAGTGGAATCATTAGAAATTTAAGAAAAATATACAAACATTTAAATAAGAGAACATTATGCGCAAGTTCAAACATCGCTGCAATATCATAAAATTAATTTTAATTCAATTTATTCAAACAAAGCTTCACTTTATGATTTATTTTAATAATCACAACACACACATACATATTGGTCATATAAATGGTGAACAATCAAAATTTGAATTACAGCCAAAATCTACAGCATCTGTATGATTTGAATCAGTGTCAACATCATCTATTATAACGAGCGTATAACCATGTAATGCTAATCCTAATCACTATTTGAATCCTGATCTTAATACACCTTTACTCTTTGTTTGTAATATAAATTTTTATATCTATCATAACGTTTCCAATGTAGTATAGGAAATAAGGGTACTATTCCGATATAACCTCGAAACAGAGCAAGCAGTTACCGTCAAAAAAAAAATAAACTTTTCCTTTTAAATAAGTTTTGTCAGTAGATATATGATAACTATTTAGCTTATAAAATCTACATAAAATTTTAATACTATTTTTAGCAGTTTCTAAAAATGCTAACCTTTTTAAATAGTATATGAATCAAATATTTACGACAATAATTGCGATTTTTTTCATTACCATTACGATTAAAGGAATTGTTCCAATATAAGTTGTTACTTAAATTATATTTGATTTCCACTAGACTTATAAAAAGCTTGTATACGATTATAGAACAGCTTGCCATGGTTTATTCCTGAATAACTGATAATAAAATAATTCATTGATTAAATATCTCAATATAGCACTTTAAGCACTTTATCAGTAATCACTTAATGCTTCATGTTATATAAGTATTATGTCTTAATCCATATCACAAGTATATTGGAAGCAGAATATTTAAGAGATCATTTCATTATACCGATTTCTATGGCAATTGGTGAAAGAAGTTTAAATTTGACAAGAGGTACTTCGAATAGGTTAAAGTTAGTGTTGTGGCCAATTTGATTTTTTTTTTTTACTTTTTCTAAACAAGAATGTAAATTTAAGTATTAGACCATTCATTCAGATTTCTCACTAATTGGTTTTTAAAATCTTGAAATCTGCTTCCAAAGTACTTGGATGAAATTTTCCTGGTAATCTGTACAATTGCAGAGGCCACTTTTTTTTAACAAAATACAAATTGTCACATGTCTTACAATTTTAATGTGTCCAAATCACTAGTATAACAGGATTTATTAGCTTGGACAATATATGGACGTTTATATTGTCCAAGCTATTAAATCCTGCAGATTCAATGCTTGATCGAATTCTTAATCTTTTGTTTTTTCTAACTGGGTCATGCATTTTTTGGAGAATTTTTCCTTTTTAAAAGAACTTCTTCCATGTTTATATTAATGACCTACATTCACTACAATACAATATGGCAAGTGTAATAAGAAATTCAGGCATTAATAATTTCATTGAATCATAATAACGCATATTTCCTCTGCGTAATTTCAAATATAACTAATCATTAAAGATGATAGCACTGAGATACATAAAATGAGCAACACTCTTGATATCATTTGATTAAAAATCCTTTCAATCATAATATATAACAGCCTTTCAAAAAGACCATAAACATGCATGCAAGAACATCACATTTTCAGTGTAAAATGTCTTGAATAGGTGTGACATGATTTTAATTCTGAGATTTACTCTGCTTAAAGTCATTCTAGATAGATAATTGAATTTTCTACGTGTTTCGACTTAATCACTGAAAATACAGGACGTTACTTACAAGATATGACAAGATCATGACCAATAACTCAGTATGTAGTTCTAACGGCAATGCGTTCTTATTACAGTGTTATAATATTCGATGAAAATATACAAATACTAACCACAGTATTATTAAAAAAATCCTTTAAGAAACTTAATTATTATAATATTACTACAACAGATTAAAAAAAAAGTCCTTCCATTTACAATGCTGTGGATATGGGTTATAATTCGCCAATGCATTGTAATTTGCTAGACCTTGATTTGAATTTCGGTTTTCTTTTTATTGAGATTGATTTATAATATTTCAAAAGAATAAAATAGAGGGCATGCAGTATTTCATTTTTAATATCTATAATTGTAAAGTCGTATCGCTTAAAATTTTACCCTAATAGACGACATTAGTTGTGACGTCCTATTGTTTCCAAACATTTGCTGTTAAGCGTCATTTATCATTGAAACTGCCATAGACTTAGGTGATAGATTTTTAAATTGTTATTTTTGAAATTGATATTCATTATTTAAGGATAACGTGTTTGTTAAAACTTTTAACCTTTTGTTTGCTTAACCTTTGATTCTCGCCAAATTGTAGTCACAGTTAATCACCAAGCTGGGCTTATTTCCAATCGTATTCTGGTTGCAACAGAACAATTTATTGTTCTGTGCCAACAAAAATCACCAATAAAATCGATTGCCAAACAAAAATCTCCAAGTTTGTCAAGAAGGCACTCTTAAATACAATATTAAACAAATGTTTACATTGTATTTGTTTGGAAACAGTTGCGGATATGACGTCACACTAATGTCGTCAATTAATTTTAGCTCAACCGTGCTAACACGTGAGGTATGAAAGAACGTGAACGATGATTAAGTTAGGTCATTTCTATATGTTTCGAAATGTCAGCCAACCACCTCCTAATTTTGAAATGCGATGAAATGAGGAGATTAATACCTGATCTGGTAACTTACTCTTTAAACTGCCACACCACATTAAGAGAAGGTTATGGCTTTGAAACATTAACTTAAATAGACCTTTTTAATATGGTGATCTTCGATTATGGGTTAGGTATCAATATGTTAACAAATTTAATCATAACCTCAAAAAGATTACCTGCAATGTTGTCTCCATTTTACTGTGATAAGACTTTAACTGGTGAAAATGTGCTTTAGGTCCCCTACTTGGCGCATTTTCAAAATAGCCGATGACATAACGAAATTTCTACCGCTATTTCAAAATGAAACTTAATCATCGACCAATGAAAAGGCTTAAACAAAAGAGTAAATAATGAACATGCGCGAAAAAGCTCTTCAAATTCACGAGTTGGTGAAGTAGGAAACCTAAAGCGCAATTTGACTCTTTAACTAATTCAGTTTACGGTAAAGTACTAATATATTATATATTTTAAAAGAATAACATAATAACTAAATATCTTATATAATAAACAAGCATATATAATAAACAGAAATCATGTAATAAGTGTAAAAAAATGCATAGTGAAGTGCCTGATCAAAAATATTTCAATTATTGAACCAACTGAAATTTACAAATTTTCACAAAATATTTCATCATAAAAGTAAAACTTGATCTAAAAGTTTAAATAAATTTCTTTAATATTTGTTGTTTAAAGCTTTTAAACTTGAAAAATGTTGTATGTTTAATATTTTCTCTGAAGGAGAAGGATCACAATATACCTAAAGTATATTATAAAATTTTATAACATTTAAATCTTTATAAGTCACATTGCAATTTATATTGTAATTCTTAGGAAACTTTAATATTGAGAAATTTTGTTTATTATTTAGTTGCAATATAAATTATATAGATATTGAAACGCTGTAGTATAATTTAATAGATAAAAATGAGTAACTAATCTAAAAATCCACTTTTGGCGATCATTTTATTTTGCATACATTTAAGTAATTTTCCGTACCTATTTCCTGTAAAATGTTGATTACCAATGCATTACCAAAAGGAGAATGTAAAATATATTTGATAATAAATTAAAAACAACAAAAGTATCAAACCCCTTAAAATCATACAGCAGGAAGTTACAGCAATATATCGGTTCCAATTCATAATATAAAATCCCTCATAAATTTAATACTATCAACACCGGTAAAACTATATTTATGGGTGCCCCCTTGGCAAAATGGCGATTTTTTGGGGCACAGAACAATCAATTGCTCTTTTGCAATCAGAACACGATTATGATTTGCCAAGCTTTGCGATCTATCGCTATCACAACTTGGCAAGAATCAATGGGGCACCCTAAAGTATAGTCTAACCTCAACACCATAACGTAGGCAGTTTTATTACATAAAATAAAATAAATTTTCATTATTAAATTAGAAGATTGGTGTCATCTTGGCAGCATATTATCTTTATTATGGTTCTTAATATTTGGTAACTCCCAGAAATGACATACATAATTATTCTTTAGAATTTCTGAATTATATTTCATGTGAAGACTAAGTTTTGACACAGACGAAACTCAAAGTTTTACAGCGCATGAGGAAGAATAGATGCAAATAACATAAGTTTTTCTATTTAGATATAGAAAAGGGTCACTAAACTTTAAGTTGTTTATTTATTTATGAAAATGCTAAAAAGATATGTAGAAAATCTATTGATAAATGTTTGCATGAGCGGTATTTGCAATACCAATAGATTCGTCTTCTTAAAGCATTTTTTAATTTCTTTTCCAAAAATTTCAGTCAAGAAAAGAGATTCTAATTTTCCAAAGAAATGCCACGGTATTTGCATGTTTAAAAATTAAGTTTTTATATAGCTGTGCTTACGTTTATTTAAAAAGATACAAAATTTCGAATGTGATTTTTTCAAAACATAAGAATTTATTTTACTTGTATTTCGTATTTTTTCCAACATATATTGATTCTTTTTCTTACATATTTCTCACATAAATGTAAAAGTCTCTTGAATTATATTTGGGTGAGAGATTAATATGAAATGTTTTGAAAATGACACCAGAATAGAAGTTAGTTTTAAGTTAATGTAATTTTCTGTACTGAAAACACGAAGTGGGCAATCAGTAAATTCAGTGATAGAGAATGGACAAAGAATGGCAAACAAATATGCCACTAAAACAAGAAAAAATTAGTATCCTTATTAGATGACTAAATCTGGATAACGACATTGAAAAGTTGATAAAGAGCTATAAGAAAAGGTGACAATTTTGACTACAAAAATTTTCTGCACAAGTGTTATTTTCTCGTCATAGCACAACAAATGAATTTATATGACTTTATTTGAGAGCAGTGATATTTTAGAAGATATATGAAGGATAAAATATTTTCTGTGTAAGGCAGAATTATTACCAATAGATGGAAGAATCAAAAACCTTCTTTCTGAAATATTTAAGAAATAGTAATGATAAGAAAAATTTCCTTCAATCACAGATAATAAATAAGGATTAAACACCACTAGCTCTTGAATCTTTTGCAAATAGAATGGTACAAAAAAAACTGTATTTATATTTACTCTACGAGGTATGAAAGGATTATTTTACTTGTACGTTAGCTTGTACCACAAATGACGTCGAATTAAGGATAAAGATAATTTTTTTAAAAATTCCGAAAAGGGATTTTTCTAACGATGTATTTATTTGTGGAAACGAAAAAGGATTCATGTGTAACAATCATACATGAGTAGTTAAAATATAAATTCAACAATATTGTATTTTTTTTTTTTTTAGTCAAAAACTGTTGATAAAGGATAACATGTATTTCTTTTACTTGTTTGATGAAAACTAAATGTGAAAACTGTCTTCTACGTGGGCAAAAATTGCTAATGATTCTAGAAAAATCTTACAGCCATTGGATTTATACATCAGTAAGTCTTTCAAAACTGAAGCTTAAAAAAATGAAAGTGCTTGATGAATGTAGGATTACATGTTTACCACTAGTGGTGAGGTTATTGTCATGTGTGTTTGGCACTTTCATACTTTTCTTCCCTTACAATGGAAGAAAATGGTCACTGTTCTCTGAAAATTCTTTCCAAAAAGCATTAATAAGCAAATATTCGAAGTCTTCTCTAATCTTCAGTTGTAAAATTGTTTACTTCACTAAGTCCAATGATTAAAAATAATTCACAATATCAAATATATGTTTGTTGATTTGCAGAAAGTGATAAAATTTTAAATAATCTGATAAATAAAAATAATTTTAACATTAATCTGCAACGTATTTAATAACCCATTTCTACAATATCGATGCAAATTTTAAGATCTAAAAAAAGTAGAATTTTGATAATATAAACGGCATTTTTGATAATTTAACATATAAATTAATTTTTTATTTGTTTCGACTAGTTATCTTTGAAGTAGGGCTTAAGTATACATTATATTTTACTGGTTAAAAATGTATTTTTACTAAAACGCCAATTATATATTTATGTATTAACAAGCTTCTTTGTTTATCGAATATTACAGCCAAAAAAAAATAAATCTCTTTCGAGTACGAAAATATTTTTTTTTATTTTATTCAATTATGTCGCATTTTAACAGCATTAAAATTTTATCTTTTTTTCCATAAATTTTTAAGGAAGAAAATATCAATATTTTGTAAGTGCTTATGTATAGTACATTATTTTTCAATTAATTTTAAAAAACTGAAATAAAGATTTCCTGGAAAATAGTATATCTTTTGTGAATCATTTAATCACTTATTTAGAGATTTCCTTACATTTTTCAAACATGTTCATTTTTATAGCTTTCGTAAAAGGAAATGTCTCGGAAGCACTTCGAGAATATGATGGAGGAAATAGAATACATGAAGTATGTGGTTTACATTTTTATACATTTAATATTTGATTTTTGATTATATTTTAATTATTTGACTAGTAAAGACTATAATTTTACAAAGAGCTCCTGAAAATATAGAACACTTTATTACCTCCAAATTACATGTCCAGTTTTCAGTTGAGACAGCGATTGCATAAATTCTTAAGAGAGTGGAAGAAAACAATATATTTTCAAAACCAAAAGATCCACTTTACTTAATATAGCTGAAAAATTACAAAAAATAAATTCAAATTTGTCGTCCAGTCTGTGAAAGTTTGCTTTTATTAAGATACAACTAACTGAAAAGATATATATATATATATATATATATATATATATATTTACAAGGTGAAGAGGAAGAAAAGAGGAAAGTAGAATCGATCAAGAATCGATCATGAATTTACCGTATACAAATTTCCACAGAGAAAAGGCAGCATTTGTCTTTTATTGGTTACTTAAGAAAGCCAATCAGAGTAGAGATTATCCTTTAAAAGCGTAGCAACATCATCGCTTTAAGTATTATCCGGACTACATCGTCAGAAAATTCTCGTGAATGCCATCCAGCACGATGGATTGATTGGACGTAGTGAATCTGTGGCTTGGCCTCCTCTGTCACTAGACCTCAACCCACTGGACTTTTTCTTCTGGAGGCATATTTACGAAATCTATAGTGTCTCACGAATCTTTAGTGTATAAGCTTCGTAATCTTTAGAAATAATACGAAATCTTTAGTGTATAAGCCGTCTGGGGATTCAGCTGAAGATCTCGTTGCTGCAATCATTATTGCCACTGGTAAAATTAACATCAGGAATCTTCGAGAATGTTCGCTAGTCAAACCTTTGATCTTGTCAACTGTGCAACGATCCACGTTGTTTGCCTTTTGAGTATTTTCTGTGAGGTTTTCACTTAACAATAAATATTAATTACGAAACTGTTGGTATAATTCATTTGCTTACCTTACACTGTTGTTGTATCAGATGAGAATTCCTTTTTTCTGCCTCTCGGAGAGGAATATGGCCCTATGTTCTTAGGTAAATATTGCTTGTCTGGATGAGTAATATTACTCCTATTAATTTGTAAGAATAGCTTAGAATCTCCCTATATATGAATTAACTATTGAACCAGTCTTTGGCATAACTCGGCCATGTCATAAGCACCGTCAAGAATATTTGCCATAATAAATGTTCATTTTGTTATAACACAAGTAGAATACCCCCAAAAAAAGTTTAACCCTCTGTATTAAATTTGCATACGTTTTTAATTCAGTTATAAATGGTATATTAGTTGTTAAGGGCAAAAATAGTGTTATATCGTTTCAGTCAGAACAATTGTCGAATATAAACTTGAAAATAGATGTAAATTTGAAGTAGTATTTAAAAGCGAGAAGAGTTGATTCTAAACTACAAGATACAATTATTTACGAATTTGTCACTTCATTTATAATTGTTTGTTTTTATTATGAATTTTGATTAAGTAATTATTAATGTATTTTAAATTATTAAATTATAAACATTACATGCATATAATTTCCCCATAACTGAAAACCATGCTTTTCGAAAAGTGATAATAAAAGTTTACATTGATTAAACATTTTTAGCTTTGTATCATCATTTTAGACGATAAAAGTTCTTTGAGTTTTGCAAGTTCTTTGTCTTATAGATCAAGTGTATAACTTTTTCGTATAGTATAATCTCCCAAAAAACTTATTCCCTGAAATTTTAAAACTATTAATATATTTTTATTCATGACATCAATTTAGATCTTTAATTTCTTTGATATTAATTTAAAAATTAATTTCTCATTCCAAGAGAAAGTAAAGAAAATTATTTCCTATTTTGAACAATATGTTCTTTTTAGTGCTGTGTTAATGTAATTAATTTCAGTAACGGAAAGATAAGTTTAAAGTTTCATCTGCTAATAAAGTGACTTCTTTTCCTTTTTATTGCATTAAAATGCAAGAATCTTTTTATTTTAAGAGATACTCTTTTTTCAACTTAATTTACAGATAATAGATCTTAATTTACATTAATAGAATTAATTACAGAACTTAATCTACAGATAATATAACAAATTAATTTATAGATAATTATAACTTTTACAGAATTTTATCATATATAAAATTTTGTTGTTTTCAAGCACTATTTATAAAATTAAATTAATTCTTCTTATCTTATAAAATAAAAGCTAATAATGATCAGAACTATTTTAGCGATTGGATATGGAGCTATTAATGGGTGCTATATGAATTATAAAAAGTGATTTTGATATGCAATACAACAAAGGAAGTATTTTTGGGAATTAGTGCTCTCTATAACAAAGCTGCAATTCTATCTAAAAATATGCTTTTTATTTTAAAAAGCAATGAATCATGTAATATAAAATTTGTTGAAAATTACTTTATTATTATTCATCGAGAATTAAAAAAGGCATTAGGATCCAATCCACAAACAGGAAAGAACGCTCTAATAAACTAGCACCTGTGAATGTGGAAAGTTTATCTTTGTGTATTTGTTATCTCTACATTCCTTTTTTATAAAATAAATATGTTCATGCGAAAAAATTCGCACATATAGAGAAAATATTAATTAAATTTATAATTTTGAATTAGATAAAAAAATATAAAGAAAGAATAAAAGCATAAGCTATCTGTTTTCCGCAAACCTACATTACGCCAAATTCATCATTTTTGCTTTAGCTCTTAAAAGCTTCTTCACAAATTCATCATTTTTTTATTTCTGGCTGATTTTTTAATTAAATCTTGCCTTTCACAAAATATTTAATTTTCTCTGTAATATATCACATTTTCTTCACACACAATTTAGTTTAGTTTCAATTTTATAAAGTTGTTATAGTGAATAAATTCTATTTTTACTAGCATTATTTTATTTTTTTGTATGCAACTTATTTCATTAAACTTCAAATTACAGCTATCGAAGATGGTTCCTAGCTCATGGAAATTCATCCTTTTATGGAATGCCCCCTTTACATTTTGATTTTAGGCATGGTATGCATATGAGTAAATTTGACTTCGGCTTAAGAGAAAATAACTTTCCTCCGTATTGGGTGGTAATATGTTGTTTCATTATACTTATAAAACTACTTATTAATAATTTATCTCTGAAATGTTTGCCACAAAATATGTGAATATGAAAAGTTAGTAAAATTAGTTTTAACAATTTTAATTTTAACAATATTAAGTTAGTAAATAAATTTATTATTTAAAATCATTGAAATTTATGTAGTGTTGATTACCTTTCAAATTAACAAAAAAAAGTATTTGTTAATTTTTGAAAGGTAATCAACACACGTAAAATGATGTATAGTAAAAAAAAATTTATCGTTATTGTATCGTAAAAAAACTCATCAGTTATTTTTAGTAATTTGTGCTATTTTTTATTTGATAAAACACATTGGATATATGATTTGTTGAACTAAATTATATTATGTTTTTGAAAATATATTACCACAAAACAGCTTTCTCCAGGTTTACGTATATTTGAAAGAATTCACCAAGTGTAATTATATATGGGAATTAATTCAAAAAGGATCACCTCTCTTATGTGTAAAGTATGCCGCCCCCCCTGTCTAGTGGTCAGCTTGCCTTATTACGAATAGGAAGGTCCCGGGTTTGAATCCCTGGGTTCATTGACATAACTATTCCAGTTGTCCATTAAAACTTCTTGTATACATGAACCATTGATACTGTCTATTTCTCTCGATATCATCCTTAGATCTCGAACGTTGAGTTTTTGAGTCTACCAACTGGGACTACATTCCATACAAGACTACTTACTTTGCTTTTACGAATCACATAGACCACTATCAATTTTGGATATCACAGATTTCTAGATTCGTTACACTCATTTGCGTAACAGTCACACATTCCTTGAAATTCCGAACTACGTCTCATTATGCATGTGAATAACTACAACAATGCTCCCTGCATATTATGAAAATACAGTAGCCACACATTACCTCATGTTAATAGTGTCCTAATATTTAATGTACTCTTTTGTAGATAATCTTACAGGATTACTTGAGAAGAAATTAAAAGGAATGCTTCAAATTAAGAAATGACTTTTATTTACATTTGTTGATTCTAATGTTAAAAAAGGGAAATTGCCTCAACTTACCATTTTTAATTAATTCGCTTTTACTTTACAAAAACTTAATTTCTTTTATTTCTTATTAAACTTTTTTTAATCAGAGCCAACAACTAAAATAATTTTTCGTGCATCGTATTTGTAAAAATTTAACAAATTTCACGTCTTTCATGTGATTCAATTTCTCTCTTTAGACATCATCAATATACTTTTAAAAATTAACAGTATATGTATTTGCATGACACAACTTCTGCACATCTTAATAAATAACCATTAACAGGCGACAAATGCGTTTAACATACTATATAAGTGAAAATGAATTTTTTTTGTTTTCCAGTTTCCTAATTTTTCCCTATCTAACTATGAACCTCTGTTTTTGGCGAAAAGGAATGAATTTAGACGAGATATAAAATATCAAGCCATGGAAAACAACAACCAGCGAAGATTTTTTAGTGGCAAAAGAAACGACGATAACATCAAAGTAAAATCATTCAAACAAGCACTAAACATTTTTCATATTATATTAAGATACAATGCGAGATTTTTTTTAACTAAATTGCAATAAAATGGAAATTATTTATTAAAAATATCAAAAACTAAACTAACACTTAATTTTACTTAGTACTGAATCTTAAATAATTAAAATTAATGATAGTATATTTTTTTTCGACGATTTTCCCACTTTTGTCTACCTTTTAAGATTTATGTTTTTAATCTTATAAATACATTGATTAAAATTTTACAACTCAAATAAATCCCTCTATGATTAGAATTTTATATAATCCTTGATATTACTTAAATTGAAATAATATATTTTAAACAATATTTTTCCAAAATATAATTTCTCAATTTAAATAGGTTCAATATTTAATATTTTAGTTAATTTGATCTATAAATTTAAGACTACAAAATTAACTCATTTTAAAATTTTAATTTGTTTAAAAATATTAATATCACGCCAAAAATAGTAGTAATCCAAATATTCTACCAAATATGATAATTTCATATTTTATGTTCTAATTTTAATAGAAAATAAGCAGAAGTTCTACAGTAAAATGTGTTTTAATCTAGTCATTTCTAAGCAGATTAAAAAACATTTTCATTGTTGAGCTATATAATGAACTAAAATTAGAACTTTCATGACTGTTTGTGTTGCTTGTCATGTAATCATTGACTGTTTCAATACCTTATATGTAAATAATTTTTTTGTCTGTATGTAAAATAATTTTTTAAGGATAACATAAGATACATTAATTAGGTTGATATACCTAGAACTAATCTAAATTCATTGAATGAAATGTCAAAATTTGTCCTTTTTTCAATTTTTTTCTCAATTCAGAAAGTTATTACTGCTACAAAAAAATCTTTATTGATCTTCAGTAAATTGTGATTTATTTTAGTACTTAAATTGCAAAATGGTTAATTTATTTTTAAATTTACAACGACCATTTATAGAATAGTAATGCAATATATCATGGCATCATCACTCAAAATTTCTATGAATCATAGTTTTGAATAAATGGACGCAATTATGTTATTAATCTGTTATTACTATTTACAAGAACTTTCAAAAATAGTCTATATGATTTTAATATAATTAATTCTGTATTTAATAAATAGAGTGGCTTTAAAAAAGTGGACATAAAATGCAGTAATATTTTTGTTTTTTGCGTAAAAATTATCTTTTAATCACAAACAATTTTTAAATATATTTGTATTTAACTGTGAGTTCCAATCTTTTTTTTTATTACATTTATGTAAAAATAATCATTAATTTTCTTTTAATTTAATATTTTTTTTCAAAACTAAGAACCTTATTAAATTAAAAGCATATTAGTAAAAACAGTTTTTTTACTTTTGATTTTTGTTACTCCAGTTAAGATTTGTTAAATAAAAATTTTAGTTTTTTATTTTTCTTCAAAAAATTTGAAGATTTATCTCAATTTCAGAATATTTCAGCTTATCGTAGTTCTTGAATATGCTTATATATAAAGTAAACTTAAAGTAAGTTTAATTTAAAGATCTTTTATATTTAATCTAATAAATTTATAAAAATTAAGAAAATTTGTAACTTCAAGGAAAGAGTAAGTAAAAATTAAAGCAAAATGTGGTCAAAATTTACTGTAC
>JAPDSC010047343.1:55371-65809 GCA_026290005.1 Latrodectus geometricus
ATATGAAAGTTTACGATCAGACTTTTAAAATAATAAGCACAGTTATGTTACTAATATATTGACAATAAGTATGATAAAAAAAATTTAGTTAATCATTAATAAAAGTTACATAGAAAAAAGGACTTCATATATAAATGAAAGAGGAAGTTTACTAAGTTATTCGAAAAAAATTTTTAATTAACTTTCATATTAAAAGTTAAACAAATTTCAAATTTATTATAGCATCTTATATCATTTGTTTTTGATCAATTTCTTTATAAATTAGCCCATTTATTTATCATTTGAAAATATTTACTATTCAACGTCGTGAAAATTCTAAGATTTCATCTCTAAAGTAAACGATTGCAAATCATAGAATTTTTAATGTAAATAAACTATAGTCAAGATAAAAGTATTTAAAATTGCAGTCGCACTTATATTATCAATTAAGTGTTGCTTTTGTTTTATTTTTTACTATTTTCATCTAATATTAAATTTTTTGCATTGCCATTAAAGGATTTTCCTTTATTTCCGTAATTTGATTTTGAAAGTAGCTGTGTGACATAAGATTTTTAATATTAAGTTTTATGATAATATTCAAAAATGTGTTTTAAGAACCTTTCTTTGTCTTATATGTCCTTCATTTAACAGCTTAAATCCTTGTTTCCATCATAAATCTTTTTCCTCACAAAAACATATAAAAAGTTTAAAATAATTATTTTAGATTTTCTCTAATATTTAACACAAATCATTAGAAATTTAAAAATACTTTCTTTATTTTGAAGGACAGAATTGTTCATAATAGTTTGAAAGAAAAATTGGTATTAGCTCGTAATGTGTACCTGAGATATAATTGTATAATCTCATTTTCAAAACAGTTTATACATCAGTAATTTTTCTCTAATTTTAACAACTTTCATTTATTACAAATTGTAAACGTTTCTGAGAGATAAGGATAAAATAAAGTGTTTTTAATTTTTATAGTATCTCAAATGCTTTCAAGCTGATTATTTATTGGTCTCTTTAAGTAATATGGTTTTTCTAGGTTCTGCGCTGAAGAACAGCAGCAAATTGTTGACTTGCTACGTGATGTTCATGTTAAGCATGAACGTCAATTGAAGAGAAATATAATGGCATCAAATGGGGAACTTTCTTGCTCTGATGAATCACCTTCCAGTGCAACTGAGTCACAGGACTCTCCCCATGCAACATTCTCATCAGAAGATGATGATGATGGTATAACCGTTCTTGTGTCACCAGAAACAGTGCCACCGTTGCCAGATTTAAATGACCCGGAAATAACAAACAATGCGTCAAATGAGTTGCTTGAAATGTCCACCAGTGACTACTTTCAAGAATTTCAAAGTATATTCACTGCTTCACCAGAAAGGCAAATATTAAATGCTCTGACAAAGGAGTGCCTAAGAGCCAAAGAACTTAACGACAGTCAAGAATATCAGTCGAACATTGCTAATGGCTCAGAGATTGATAATTCCATTCATTATGCAAAGGAATTGAACAAGGACAACATTCAAGAACAAAATTGTTATGAAAAAGAAAATGAAGATAAAATCCTGATGGAAAATATTGAAAGAAAACCTACTTCTGAAATGAATTCTCTTTTACTTGTTTCCGAAAAAAATGTTTCTGGTGAAAATATCTCTGTAAACGTTACTTTGAATGATGATGCACAAATTGAAGAAACGCATATAGTTCCTTCAGAAATGAAGGGGGAAAGTACAAGTAGTATAGAATTTATATTCCCTCAAACCAATGAGTTAATTTCAAAAAATATTTTTACAACATCGTCGAGCATTACTCATGTAAACGACGATGGTAATCAAACAAAAAGCAATGTTTTAAGTTTTAATAATGACAGCAGATCAGTATTCAATAGAGATCTTGGAAGTGGAGAAAGCATTACATTTCATAATAATGAATCATCAACAAAAAATACATTGAAAGAAACATTGAATGTTAAACTTCTTCCTTATTCAATTCAAAGCAAAATCAAACAAAATACCCTGACAAGTAATTTCCATGACTCAAAGGATATAGATGTAACAAAATATCATAAGAAATTCGAAAATCAATCGATAAATTTACCTTGTCAGGATTTGGAAACAAATACACAGTTAAAGCAATCAACTCAAAATCACATTCCATTTGATTCAAATAATGTGAACAAGATTACTAAATATTTTCACTTAGCAAATGGAAGCCATAATATTTCGAAAAATAATTATGACACGAATAGAAAAAAGACTCATTTTCTTTTTAAAAACTATCAAAATGAATGCATTGTAAATGATAGTAGTATCAATTATCAAAACAAAATACTTAATTTTAATCAGAAGGGAAATACATCTGATATTTTTACCAGAAAATCAGATACTTCTTTGGGGAACACTGATTATAATCACACGAAGAGTCATCCAAACCCACTAACGTCTTTATCAGAATCCTTCTTGCCACCATCCAATCATAACACTTATTACAGAAGAATATCTGTTGATGAACTTTTCCGACCAATACATCAAAATAAAAATGCTAAGAACATAGTTGACAATTACGAATCAGGATCTCATGAAAATTGTGTTTCTCCTTCTGATCACTTGAAGTCTATCTTAGGAATATCCCCTCCAAGTAAAATAAACAAAGGAGTTGCAAATAATTTCAAACTAGAAAAAGGATATTTAACTGAAATAAAAGAAACACGAAAATTGTCTCCCCAAGAAAGAAAAGTGCTATTCTCCTGCATCTCTGAATCCCATTATAATAAAGGAAATTCCCAAAGTTCAAATAGAGTTATCTCTTATCAAGATGAAGAAAACTGCATAAATTCATTATCTTACAATAATTTTCCTAAATCTTCGGAAGAAAAACCTATGATAAATGAAAATTTTAATTTGGATCAAGCATCAGTTTCTTCTTCCCAATCTAAAAAGAATTTTGCAGAATTCAATAGCGAATTTAGTCAAAAAAGTTCTTCGAAATTCAAAAATCCCAAATGTAACATAAAGGATAACAACAGTTGCGTTGTTGATGAGAACTTTTCAAAATATACCAAAGTTGCAGAAGAGAAAATTCCTTTCATTCAAAATGATAACGACAATGAATCGCTTCCAAAAACTAACGTAACATTAAGCTCTGGTGAAAACAAAGAAGACCAAAAGAACAATTCTATCAAACATCTGAAAAAAAGCAACGAAATCAACAAATCAGCTCTACTCTCAAAACCGAATTCTGAATCCTTTTGTTATTCATTTAAAAAACAAAACAATCTTCGAAGTATTTCTGATAAAGAAAAAATCAATTTACTTGAAATTGTTAAGAAATACACTAAGCCAAGTAGTCTAAAAACAAAGGGCACTTTCGAAAGAAAAATTCCTTCAGAAAAAATTGAAAGCAGCTGTGCGACATTAGCAAAATTGGAATTAACGAAATCTGAATCAGTTAAAAAAATTGACCAAGGTACTTCTCCAAAATTGTCATTTGGAAACAATTATCTAAAGAAAAGGGAATCTATATCAAAATTCAAAGTGCAAGAAAAATTTTCCACTCCATTCAAATTTCAAAATAGCTACAAATACTATGATAGTGAAGTAGAAAAGAAAGTCAGAACAAGAAGAAAAAATAAAAGTATATCTAAAAGGAGACGTTCTCGTAAGAATTACTTAGTGGAATCTACAATGAATACTTCCAAAAAAATTGTGAAAGTGGATAAGGAGCCAATGGAAGAAATCAATCAGATTAGAAGAGATAAGCATGATTTGTCTATGAAAAAGAAGCCTAGCAGTTATTGGAATTCAGATTGGCTTCACAAAGACGATGCGCCTACTTTAGAAAAAGGAAAAATCTCTTCAAAGTCTTATCAAACAGATAATTCAAATGTAAATAAACCTAGGATTCCTAATATGAGCCAGGATAGTTTGTTAATGGTTGGTGAGCATAGATCGACACCGATTCAACAGGGCCATTTAACAAGTTATGAAAAATGTTCAAAAGCGTCCGATACTAAATTCACAACTACAAATGGTGATACGCCAAAAAAATATAACTCAAAAAGTAGATCGAGATTTGATTCAAAGAAAGATTTTTTGGCAAAATATGAGAATAGTTCCTCATCAAAGTGGAATAATATTTCAACAAAACAATGCTCAAGTAATTTTGATTCAAGACGCAATAGTAAGTACTATAGTAGCATAAGCTTGCAAGATAGCGCTATTTCTACCAAGGGTAAAGTGAATAATAATAGGGAACCATTATATTCTACTACTTCTGACATATCTATTTCAAATCGCAATTTGATTCAGTCTCCTGCTTCTTACCAAAAAAATATTACTTCTATAAACAGAAAAAGTTGCCAATGTTTACCTCTAACTTCTACTTCTAATGATAAATTATTCACAAAACATAAAAATACTCCAGTACAACTTCCTATTGTATTATGCACAGATGTACTTAAAGGTGGACATTTCACTAAAAATATTTACACTTATAATACTCAAAACAAAAAATACGAAGAAGTAAGAATAAATGATTTTAAACTTCCGCGATCAAAAGAATCTTCGAACGAAATAACCAAAGAAAGTGAAAGCAAATGCGAAGAATTTAATCCGAATGCATCTTCGAGAATTGAAACCAATGTGAATGGTGCGAGCCCATTATTAATGGGTAAATATGGTAATTTTAATAAGGATTCATGTGCTAACGTCATTTTGAAAGATTATAGAGAGGCAAAAATTAATCTTACAGACATGATAACAGCTCGTAACTTGTTAAAGAACTCGTGAAATGATGATTTTTAGATTCATAGTTTATATTGAATAGATGTAGATCATACAATATATGAAAAGAAGTTAAATATTTTACTGTAAATTTAAAAAACAGAATAAAAGAAAAGTAATAATAAAAAAGCAATAATAAAAAGAAAATATAAATAATTCTTGTGAGAGAACACATTCAAATGAAGCAAAGACTATCAAGCAAATGTGAAAAATCTGATAAAAGCAAGAACTGTCATGAGTCTGAATGTTATGTTGTGTATAAATATTATAATAGACACATTAGAATAATATGCATAAATATAGCACTTTTAAAAAACATGTACTGACGTCATCTTCAAAAATCATAAAAAGGCACAAATACAAATGAAACTTGCAGTTATGATAATGACTCCTTACTTATGATAAAATTCAGGGAATAAATACTTTAAATATGTTAATTAAGGGAAACACAGACAGAAGTACTAACTATAACATTGGACTTTTAAAAACAAATAGTTTATCTCTATTGTCATCTATTAGAACTCTAAAGTTACTAAACTATTGATTCATAAAATATAAGTCCTCTTGACTTTAAAAATATTAGATTTTTTTAATAAAAAAATTTTATAGTGTGTAATAGATATGTCTATTAACGAAAGCATATATTATAAAAAAATGTTTACTCCTGCTATATTAAAATTTAAATGGAGAACATTTTGCTATCGTAAATCCAAATATATTTTTCTTTTTAAAATACTTTCCTGGTTTATATTTATATAATAAAAAGTTAAATTTAGTGGTAAACTATATTTTGAAATAATTTATCGTATACTCAAAAAATATTTTTAATCGTATTAGATTTTGATGTATTATGATATTTTGATGTATATTGAGGCGTTCTGAGATCTAAATTACTTGTTTTGATTAAATTACTTGTTTTGAGATGTGCAGCAAAATTTATGTTCCTAAACACATTATTGTAACTTTACGTTAAAATAAACCTTTGTAAGATTAATACAATTGGTGAAATTTGTAAACAAAGTCTTCATACACTTCATGCTTAAGAGAGTTCAAAATCTGGTAAAAATTTATCAAGAAACAAATAATAAATATTCATAAAGCATGCTTAAATTTTATTCATGTAAAATATTCTCTAAACTAAACGATTCATTATTTTATTGCAATTTTTTATAGAAAACCTAGTTTAAATTTAGCAACTTCAATTTATATTAATATTTGTGCATATATTCATTACTTAGTGCCGTAATTAAGGCATTCAATATTTTTTGCTATCTACTAGTCTGTTTTAACTCAAAACTTCAAAAGATGTTGCATAATTTTTAAGGAAAGAAATTTAAGAATGCTAACATTTTATGTGTGGCATTTAATTATCATATAATTTACAAATAAATTTTAATTATTACATATAATTGTATACATATAATTAATATTGTTGTTGTTGTTTCTGATGACACTTGGCAACGTCAAGCTCGCCTTTCAGAGACTAGGAGAATTAAGTTAGAGAGTTTGGTACTTCCACCATCATACGAAGGTGGAAGTACCAAATTTGGCTCATAGATGGCAGCACCATCTGAATCTTCCAATTTTGAGATTGAAACCAGAGAAGACCCAAAGCCTGGCTCCAGCCACCCTTAGAGGTATTAATTTGAAAAGGGAACATGGAGGACATTGCGAACCGACATATTTTGCGTGCCCCAATCGCCATTAGTGAAGACGACGGATCTTCGACTAAGCCGGGGTATAATATAAGTAAAAATATTCAAATTTATTATTAACTATATCCAGCCATGAATAGTTTTTGCTCAGCCTAATTAAATGCAAAAGAAGAAAAACATATGTTTCTAATGTATAACAATGTGTCTACAGTATCTTTTGATGTTGTGTTGTCTGAGAGGGTATAGAGAGATTGCCCTGTTCATGATCTCCAGAACATGAAACATACAATTGTCTTATGAGAAGAATTTGAAACATGTGTTTAACCAAATCTCAGCATTCTAAAAATTGGCCAAAGTTTCGTTGATGCTATTTTTAGATATTAAACATTTTGAAAAGTGCTCTTAAAACTCTTAAACTGAAATCACATATTCTTTAAAATGATTGGAATGTGAACTATGAGGATATTTTATCTTTGCAAAAACTTGTCAAGATTTTTGCTTCAACGACATCACAACATCATTTAAGTTTTTTGTGTAAACTGCGAGCTTCTAGTTTTTAGTGTAAACTGAAGTTAATATTATTCAACATGTTAAATAACATGTCAAATTACAAATGCAATGCATTAAATTCCCATATAGATCAAATGATTTATAAATTCTGTAGATAATTAAAAGCTTTTTCTACCTCTACAACTAGGTTGACGGGCTTGAATACGATTGCCTCGCTTTCAGTGATAGACCTAAAAGTATTGTTGAGTTAACAGAAGTTTTTATTCTTGATTTCAAAAATATTTTGTTCTAAGTTCTTAAGATCTTGCTCATCTTAGGAAATCCTAATTCTTGCTTACAATTAAAAAGTTTATTTTACATTAAAGTATATATCTGATAACTATATATACTTAATTATCAGAATATAAGTTGCTTTATACTTTTACTCATAGTTTCTTTCAATTTATTAATTATTTTCTCAAAATATGTTTATATGTTCATTTTTTATAAAATGAACAGTGATAGCGATGAGGTATAAGTTAATTTTAAGAATAAAATTTCCCTATATATTTTATCATGCTTTCTTAAAAACTACTGTAAGAATGTCGCTTACTGAACCTTAAAGAATTAACTTTGAATAGTTAAAATGAATAAAAAACTTCAATATTTAAAATTATTTTTATTTTATAAACTTTATTGAAATTAGTAAACAACTATTAAATTATAAAAAAAACTGTCTTCATTCATTAAAATCTATTTTTACATATTGATTATGATGACTTAACTCATGGTAAGTTTATATTTTCCCCTTATTTGTGGTTACAAATTCTTAAAAAATATAATGTAAATGAATATGAAAGAAAAATTGATTTGACATTTATTATTACTTTTATTGAAAATATTACAAAAATGAAAGTTTTTGTATAAATATCAATTCCAACGGTCCATTTATAAACTTTTAAAAAATTACACTAGGGGAGAGAAAAAGCTTTTTTTTTTTTAATATTACAACTATCTTCTTTCACAAAACATTTCTTAAATTCAAATGTAAAATACAACAAATCGCTCATCTGGAGCATACTACACAACCAACATATTTATTCTGCTCGTCTTCGTCACACTCAGGACAAACCATCCAGACGGGTACCAAAGTGCCTGAATACTCATCAGTGCTCGTTGGTACAGGTGGGATCTCTTCAACTGGGCTGACGTCCATGCATACGAAATCAGAAGCAGTTCCACCATCTCTGTTAACGGACATGTATCATGAATACTCAAGCTTTAGTTCTGATGGACAATCTGTGCGACCAGTAATGGTGTAGACAGTTGTGGCATTTTCCAATTTGCAGAAAGCGCAGAAAACTTGTCCCTTAATTTTGTCGGGAGTTTCAAAGCCTAATCCACTCAAATAGGAAACTTTAGTAGTGCTGCTTATTATGTTTTCTTCAAGATTCGGTATGGTATTTCGTAAGCATTCTACGTTTCCACCATTGCCCCAGCCATTGGGTGATGTCGCTGCGTACCCAATGAAAAGAGGATCTGGATTAGGTAAACTGCAATTTCTGCCACCCCAATGAATGTAGTGTGATACAGCTTTGGTGTACGGATACCAGTAAAAGGGTTTCTCTTCCTGCAAGTAACATTATGTCGTAAATTAAATTTATTTCTTGATTTTAGATTTTGATACATTTAGATTAGATTTTAGATTTTCATCATATATATATATTTAGATACTTTTGATTTACTACTTAATAATTCATTAGCAAATTATTAGTTAATTTGTTATGAAATGTAAATACATTTCTATAAATTAAATAAAAGCCATAATAATTACGATAATTTACTTTACATTTAATATACGTGTGCTGTATAAATCTTATGTTTTACATAAACGTCAAAAAATTTACTGGTTAATTTTAATTTACAGAAAATAGAACATAAATAAAATAAACCTTATAGATATGATTATTTGATATAAAAATATTTCCTTAAATTACTAATAATTAAATCACAATAATCAATTATTAGTATTAAATTACAAATATTCCCACTGAAGAGTACATTATCTAATGATGATTTTTACTCTGAAAATTTTGCCATCTGCAAAGAAAAGTGAGTGATATCTATCATCTGTGAGAAAATAAAAAGGCGAGATATATTGAAGCAGTAAGAATAATAAAATATTCACAATATGTTAAAGAGAATCGTGATAATTTTAGATTATTCCAAACTTCCTCGATAAGATTTATGTTGAGATATAGTGCAGATCATTTTATGCACTGAATTGCATCATCGTAAATATAATGTTATGCAATTTTATTCTTGATTTAATAGAACGTTCTTGTTTTGTGGGATGAAATCATTTTTAAAATATGTCTTTATAAGATCGTACGTGTCATTTAGATAACATAGTCAGATGCAAGATGTAATTTCGATAAACATGACCATTCGCTATTCTATTTGGAGAAGCATGGACATTATGAGTTTACCATAGATATTACTGAAAACAAAGACTACTTCTCTTGCATGATTCCACTTCAAGTATTTTTATGAATGATTTTTGATCCTCATTTCACCAAATCAGGAAACAGCAGTAGATGATTTGAATGCTAATTTGAATGATACGACAGATCTTTTAGAGAACATAGACCATATTAGTGCCGTATTGGCATAGGGTATTATCATAGGTATGCTAAAAGGCCAAATCATTTAGATAACATAGTCAGATACAATGATCAGAGTTAATACGTTAATGATATCTAAACTTTCCTTACCTACAGGACTGGAGTGGAATGTACGACTTCGTGGCATGCATCGGCTTTATCATCCATCTTAAATGCCGACTTTGTGGGCATTTAAGATGGGTGATTATGCTTCATCATCCATCTTAAAATTCTAGCCAAGGGTAGAGATGTCCACTTTCAGTGGATTCCCTCCCATGTTAACATCCGTGGCAAAGAAGCTGCAGACATCTTGGCTAAAAGAAGTTGTTCTAAGTTGCCCAAAAGGGACTACATTCTAACTTACAAAGAACCTTTCACTATAACGAAAAAAGAAATGAGGCAAGTCTGGATCGCCCCTCCCGCCCATCCCTGGTTTAGCAGTAAGACCCCAGGGGGCGCGTTGGATTTCGGGGGTGACAGACATGATGAAACGGCCATCTTGAGACTCAGAAGTGGGCAACTGAAATGCATGACTCTGGGCACAAAGTCTTTTCATTGTGCAATAAATGCAATCTGATGCCAGCTTCCCACGATCACATCCTGGATGGTTCCGGATTCACTCTGGCGGATATTCGCGCAAATCCACTACTGGTGCTCGACTTTGCTAGGGTTCATAGCGTCATGGATTTGATCTAGCTGAAGCTAGATCTCTGAGGGATTGGAAACAACAACAACAACAAACTTTCTGTAAGCAAAATTAATATTAATCCACTTCAAATATTTCTAAGTTCTATATTGCTAAGTTATGGATAAAGCACTTTATTTCTATTTAAATAAATTCATATCACTCAGCTATCTTCTT
>JAPDSC010047349.1:0-50076 GCA_026290005.1 Latrodectus geometricus
TGATGGTGAGGCCCATCAATATAATAATTAAAAAGATAAATTTTAAGAAAAACACCCTCTCTCTACTTCCACTGCAATTTCCCAGAGTTCTTTTAAACACTATCCTTTTGAGCCGCGAAGAAGAGAAAAGAAAATATTGAATGTGTGATTTCCCGGTTCTTTCGATTTTTGAAGAACATTATATCTTAAATTATCAATCATTAAATTATAATCATTTGGAAAGCTAAGACGGTCAACGTAAATCGTTTTATGCGGTTATGCATGTCAGCTAGTGGGATTTAATGTCTCAACACGGTATGGAAACAATAAGAAAAACCTTTCATCTCAAAATTGTAGACTGAAACGATCATTTCGAATGGGTTTTAGAATCATCCCTGATTCACCATTGTAAATTGGGTCTATATATATATATATATATATATATATATATATATATATATATATATATATATATGTCATTAACTGGGAGTTAGAGAATTGTTGTGAGGGATATATTACACTCTTAAAGTTATATAAATACATGTTTGTCATTGCTTTGAGCTGATAGGAAAAAGAAGGTGCAAGCTCAGGTGTCGACCCCATCACTTATTATGAGTTAAGTTGAGAGTTGTTTGGGGGCCCTGGTTAGCTGAAATAAACAACTGGAAACATTTTGAAGGAACTAAAAAAATTCTATAACAATTTTCTTTATTCACAAATAACTTATTTAAAGATACATATTTTAAAGGAAATTTGAAATATAAAACCTTCTAGGATCTAAATAATGCGATTGCTTCACTTTTAAGCTGATATATAAGGAAATAAAGATATGAAAAATAATCAATCTAAAAAAATGTATAGACAGGTATATTTTTAATTTCTTATGTAAAGAATAAATTTTTTCGAGAAATTAATAAATAACTGAAATCAATAGGAGAAATATAAAGGCATATCAAATCAATAAGATAAATAAGCTTTAATAAATTGTATGAATTTATTAAATGTGATTTCCTATAAATTTCGCATAAGAAACAAGCATTGTATTTCGCAGGATCAAGCGATAAAATGTTTCACCAGTTTATGAGAACAGAATCGAACAAAATAATGTTAAAAAATATTTTATCGTGTAAAAATAGGTTATAGAAATTGAAAAACAGTATATATTTAAAAAATTGAAAGAAAATGTTTTGAAAAAAAAAATTTCTTTGTGAAGGAGAGGAATATTAATTTAACCTCTTGGTGTTGAAAATATTAAAAGGGAAACACGTCGGACGTGATAATCTGTGGCAAATTCTACTTCGGTTTCTGAACTGCATATTTACGTCAGCAAAATTATTGTTAGCTCGTCTTTTCCGAACAATAAATTTGACACAGTGTCATAACAAGATAAAATGATCCATTTTTGTCCTTCTTCAAAATAATTCCATCAGTGTCTTTGCTTTTGTCCTCAATTCCTTCGTACTATCCCCCACAAATATGCAAATAGACGTTTCTCTGGTCATTGAACCTAAAACTTTAATGGTTTTTATTTCTTTAATATATATAGAATAGTTATTTTTATTTCTTTAATCTCTATTTTCATACTAATTCTGAATATTATTATTCTATTTACTTTTAAATTTTGCATATTTCATTTATTATAATGTATATTTGAGTAAAAAGGAATTCTTGTATTTTATAAAAAAATATTGATAAACAAATTATAAAAGATTATAAAAAGTATATTACAAAAGATGTTTAAATAGTTTATAAAAGCTCATTTACCTTATCCCCATAGAAATATCGTAACTTGCTAATTCTCATGTAAAACGGGAAATTTGCTTTATTTTAACTATAGAGTTCCATCTGTTGCCAAACAAATTAAAATCTTTTTAATTTATAATCGCTTGCAAAGGATTCATTTTTTTTTCAAATTAAAATCGATTAGAGATTTCAAAAATTAGAATATTTTGTTTAATTTTTGATTATATCACCTTTTTTAAGTTAAAGCGAACAGCTATGCTAAACTACCGTATTATAAAAATCCTGAAACAATTTTGGCATCTTTCAATTTATATTCTAGTTCTTGAATTCAAAAATACTTCATATTTTTTTTTTAATTTTTGAAACATGTTTTTTCGATTACAAATTAATTGATTTGTTAATTTTTATCATCTGCTATTTCATATGTGGAAATTATATAAAAAAATTGTTTTAAAACCTTTTCTTAATAGGAAATAACTTATAAAATATAAATTACCTGAAAGATTCAAACAATTTTGTGGCATCATTTTAATAAACATTATTCATACTTTTAGCAACTATATAGGATATCTGTCATTATATAAACTCTATGAAATTATATATTTCATTCTACAAGCTTTTTTTCTCTTATAACTATTTTCTTGGAAAATGGTAAATGAAATTTTTTCAGCACCTAAGTAATTGTTTTATGAAAAATACCATTTTTCCTTTAAAAACAGATGTTTGGAAGATACTGCAATGGAATTTGAATTCTGGTACTATTTATTGAATTTCAACAATTGACGACATTAGTGTGACGTCATATCCACAACTGTTTCCAAACAAATACAATGTAAACATTTGTTTAACATTGTATTTAAGAGTGCCTTCTTGACAAAATTGGAGATTTTTGTTCGGCTATCGATTTTATTGGTGATTTTTGTTGGCACAGAACAATAAATTGTTCTGTTGCAACCAGAATACGATTGGATTTTGCCCAGCTTGGTAATTAACTGTGACTACAATTTGGTGAGAATCAAAGGTTAAGCAAACAAAAGGTTAAAAGTTTTAGGAAACACGTTATCCTTAAATAATGAACATCAATTTCAAAAATAACAATTTAAAAATCTATCACCGAAGTCTATGTCAGTTTCAATGATAAATGGCGCTTAACAGCAAATGTTTGGAAACAAATTGCTGGATATCACGTCACAACTAATGTCGTCTATTAGTTGTATACTGAGTATAGTAAATATATCAACACGTTCGGTGATTTCGCAAGACTCGAGTTCATTGGAAGCCTTAAATTATTACGAAAGACTTAATGAATAAATGGAAGAGTGAAGAGAGCAATTACCCCATTAATCTTTGTAGCGTTTGTCGCAAAAAGTGAACAGCATGGTGAATGACGCATGGAGATTTATAGACCTTGAATTACGTGCTTATCGTGTTAAAATAGTGCATGAGTTTATGGAATAAGACATTGAGAAGTGACATTGCCCATGGGTTCTTGAGTTACTCACAATTACTTAAACAGGGATAAAACACTTAAACATTTATTTCTAACGTGTACTTAGCTTTCAAGAAAGAATGTTTGAAAAAAAAAATAACAATATTTTCTTATCTTTATTTAAAACATTCTGGCCAATAGTTGAATGACTAGCGTTCTAACTTCTAGGCAGTTGGTCCCTGATTTGAATCCTGGTTGATGGATGTCCCTTTCTCTCTTTGTGTTTCTTTGTCCTTTCTTCTTTGTGGAGAAGAGGGTGCAGCTCAGATCGTCACCTGACCGTGATTCAAAATTACGAGGCGCTTGGTGATGGGCGTGTATTCCAACCTTAAGGTACAGTCTGAGGCTTGCCTGCATGTATGTCGTTTCTTTTGAGATGATGATGAATGAATGTGGCCCAACCTATAAACAGATTTATGGAGGAGTATTGTGGATAATGCTACTTGGTTGACCACAAGGTAACAATAAATGAGTAGCAGTTTCCAGCCTTGTTGTGGCGAAGGGTTAGTCACCCAGTGAATGCCGTTAGAAAAAAATATTCAGAGCATTGTTTTACGCCACTTAATAAAGTCTCGCGGAGTAAATCGAATGAGACGACTAATGCTTGAACAATCCCTTTACCTATGAAGTTATTAAATATTGGAGTCGGCTCTTCTTTCATTTATGTTCCAATGTATTTCAAATTGGCGGCGTATCGTAAAAGACGTAAACACGTTCGCTACACAGTGATCAAATACTATGCTTTCTCAAAAATAAAAAATAGTACATATCCTTTTTATATATAAAAAATACACTAAAAAAGGGGTTTCTATATCTTACATATTTTTTGTTTTTCACCATTGGTTATTTGTAATTGGCAATATTAAAAGGGAGAGAAAGAGCCAGATATCTCCTTCCTTCTAGCGAGCGGAGTTCAAGAACGTTATGCATTGTACCATAAGTAACTTTATAATGAATTAAAATCAGCTTTAATATCACATTTTAAGTTAGTTTATGACAATATTGAATAGAAATATAGCGCATGTTTTAAGTTATGCTTTGGTCTTTATATATGGAATTGGTTTATTAACAAAATGAATTTCAACAACATTTTTAATTTCGATTCTCAAAGATTTCGAGCCACAGAGACGCACTTGGCACTATGTTTTCTGCGTACTCTAAACAATCAATGTTTCACAAACAAAATGTTCTTTTAAATCTTTTTGAATTCAAATCGAATGACTCATCAGGCGAAAATGATGAATGTTTTCAAAGCTATTCAGATATGGTGAAAGGACTTGTGTCAACATGCGCATTGCTGGAATTCATTGGAAATAGCTTGAAACTATTGTCATCTCTGTCACATAACAATCAATGCTTTTCTAAAGCCGGAGAGTAAACCGAAATCGGTGAAAAACACAGATAGAAAAAGATAGAGATTTCAGCAAATTTCGGAAGCAATATCATTAAAAAGTTTAAAATTTGAATTCTAACTGAAAGATTAAAAAAAAAGAAGACTTTCATAACTTTGAAAACATTTAAAAACGATAAAAAGTGATTTAGCCATGATCTCAACTGTAACGCAACAAACAACTACTTTATGATTAATAATTTGCTTTGTCGCCGTTGTATTGTCAGATATTTCTAACTTTCTTGAATACAAAATGTTCCTTGGAGCACCTATTTTGTGACATTTTTTGACGTCACTCCTTCGCCGGTGCTTCGCCTGCGTCAGTTATCCGGCGAAATTGGTCTGGCTTGCTACACGCATTAATCTATGCCTTTCAAATGATGAGATTAGGCTGCCAACTCAGGTATCGAACTCGTCACCTGACTAATGCTTCAAAATTACAAGACGTTTGATGATTTACTCATTAATCTTAAGGTAATGATTGTGACTTGACTGCACAGCTACCGATTCAAGTCACGTCAAATATAACCCATTTTTTTCCAAAAATCCGTTATATTTTTAATATGTGTTACATGTTGCCATTTCAAATAATTAGGATTTATCGTTACCTTTTTCGTTTTCATTTTAAATGTTGATACACCAAATGAAAAAAGGATATTATACAGCTTGTTTTTTCATTAATAAATAATAATTGGGCTCTAACTGGAGGCTACAACAAATGGCAAAATTTTATTTCGAAGCACAATTTGTTTGAGCACAATGATATTACTCGAAGGTTATATATATATATATATATGTGTGTGTGTGTGTGAATGTTTGTGTCAGATATGGAGTGCCAAATGGCGTACCTCAATATCATGACATCATTTTAGTACTTGCTTTTTCCACATCAATCCTGGTGTCAAGTGTTGTAAAAAGAATTTTAGATGAAAACGAAAGATGATCAAGTAAGGATGTATTTTGAACCTTGACGGTTCCAGAATCTAAATTTTGCTATTTGTTATTTTAATCATTTCTGTAGCATAATTGTAAATACCTGAAAATAGTTTAATGTGCTATAGTTAAAATGACAATTTTTTTGTACTATTTAGGTATTAAATTAATGTTAATATACATATACGTGTATGAATTAGTTAACATTCATTCATTCTATTTCACAACATTCCATTTATACCAGTAATACAGGAACACTACAGTTAAATGCTGATGATATGAACAATAAAAGCGAATTTTTCACATCTACAAAGCATGCTTAGTTAAAATGTAAATCTGTTTCTTGTTAACAATAGCTGATATACTTATTTTAATGATTATGATTTACAGTAAAAATGACTTAAACGAAATTTATTACTTTGTATCTTGTTCTTTTAACATTAAATAATCAGAAAAAGGATTATTAAAGATTAATTTCCAAAATCATTATAAGTTTAAAAATCGAATCTTCAAGCAAAAGATTTTAAGGGCCAATTTGAGAAACATTATCAATAACTTGATGTTAGTCAAGCTGTTGATACAGCGATGAATCAATAACGTGGATAGCAATGTTTCTAAATTTATTGAACGCTAAGCATCCGGAATTTCTGGTCGAATTTTGCTTTAACTGGAGATAAATGTTTTCTAGAATGTTCTTGATATAATTGCCCTTGGCGATGGGTCACATCCATTCTTCTCAAGTTTATCGCTCTTGGCAATGAGGTGTGGTCGAAAGAAATCCAACCCATCAAATGTGGTAACAATGGACATTCTGAAAGATGTTTTTGAAGAGCAGCTATTTCAGGCAATATTTAGTCTTATACTTTTTCTCATAGAAACATCTTTTATATCTACAGAAATAACTAAAGAATAAAATTTATTCAAAAAATACAATTCCAGAATTTTCAAAAGCATTTTTCAAAAACGTGTCCAAAGGTATTCTGCTTTGTCCCCCAAGAATTGTGTAAGCATTTTGAACATTATATACTTATATCTTTTACTCTATAATATGTAACACGCCCTTTTTACAATTAATTTTAAAATTTATGTTTTAATAATTTTTATGAAAAAAATCAAATATGAAAACTATTACGGCATTGATGATAACGTAGGGAGAGTTAATTAGCTCTTATGGTACATAAAATTTTGCAACAAAAATTCAGTATCAGAACTCATATTTAATAACTAAATAAAGATCAAAAGATACCAAAAGTAATCCATTTTTAAAGCCATTAATAACTTTTATGCGTTATTTACCTTTATTAAATATATTTAGTATTAATGTATATTATCAACTACAATTTTCGTGTAAATATTAAAATACATAAACTAAAACCTTATTTTTAAAGTAAAACTATGAAGTCAATAGATATATGTTACCGACGAAGCTTAAAATCAGCCATTCTAAAGAATATCTGATATTTTTAGACAAGGTATGAAATATGACATTTATACTTTGCCTATATAATATTTATCATATTTCATACTCTGCCTAAAAATATATAGGCACTATGTACAATACCTGGGTATTCAATAGAATGCAAGTGCTATATAGCAAAAGATGCTGATAAGGCTATTATATAAATAACTTGCATACCTTTAAAATACAGATGCTTTTTTTTTTTTGTAAAATTAATCATTTTTATTTAAAATTTATATGTATATATATATTAAGGAAAATGAAAGTAATACAAAACAAAATGTATGTATTTTTTATTACCCTACTTGTTGCCTACTTAGTTGGCTTAAATGACATTTTGAATTACATTTCTTTACATTTTTTATGCGAAGACAGTTAGGATTTTGGAACTTTGACGAATTCTTGGACTGAGCTATTGCAAACGACAGGAGAGTTTCGTAGTCAGAAATATCTTTAATTTTAAGCAAGTTCTTAAGGATAAAAGTGAATTTTGAAATAAAAGATGTACACGAAATACCCATTTCATCATCTTTGCTGACCACAAAAAATATGAATTTCTTGACAACATTTTTTGCATGCGAATGCAACTCTTGTTTCCTTGAAACACACCCAACAGGTATTAGAAACGGAAATTTCTTCTGTGTAAGTAGTGAAATCAGAGATTTCATACATTACCGGTTTCTCATTTGGCATTCTATAAAATGCCTAAGAAATGTGTGAAAAATGAGTCGTTTCCTATACATTGTTGTTAACACACATGCATATATATTTCATAGCATGACAAAGAGATCATTAAACTGTTTGCCCTATCATATTCCTCAAAATTCCTAGCATAGTAAAATCTTGTCATCTCTGGAGTATACTCTAAGATCATTTTTGTTGGAGCTTGTGGAAATTAACTTCCTCGTGTTTTCCTTTTTTTATAGAGGATATCCATTTATATCCCTTTTACAGAAAGTATTTATACGCGTATTTTGCGGAGAAGAGTTAAATAGATTCTACTTTTTACAATTTTATTGGCTTATTTATTGAAAATTTTATTGTAAAAATCCAAAGTCACTTATGTAAAAATTTTTAAACTATAAGAACATTTCATTTTAGATAATTTTATTTCTCTTCTTTTGTTAGAGATTCATATACTTCAATGGAATAACCACCACTGACTCAACAATCCTCCTGTAAAATTTTATTCAATGGTCGTAGGTGAACTTCTAAAGCACTACCTAGTGTCTCAATTTCCAAATAGAAAAATGTGCTATAAATATTTATTTTAAAAATCGGAGAAAGAAAGGGATCTAACTGTTTAAAATACTTACATTCCTTAATTGCGCCTGATAATATTAGCAATGATATTACAGTATTTTTTAATCCATAAAATATGGCATGTATCACCTGGTGAAAAACATTTTTTTTCTATTAGGCTGTCAGCTACGACAGCCTAATAGCCGATTTCCATACTAATTTTTTTCAATACTTAATACATTTATCCGTGAAATAATTTCGTAAATAGTAGAGTATATTCCCATGTCCACCCGTTTGGTGACCAGTTGTTAAAGAATAATCCCAATGTTGCTCATACATTGGGACTATGGGAAGAGGCGACTAAAATGGCTATCCAGT
Source organism: Latrodectus geometricus (assembly GCA_026290005.1). Taxonomy (NCBI): domain Eukaryota; kingdom Metazoa; phylum Arthropoda; class Arachnida; order Araneae; family Theridiidae; genus Latrodectus; species Latrodectus geometricus. Next base: position 8,614 of record JAPDSC010047349.1, read on the forward strand.
ACTCATTGGATATAGCCGGGTACACTGTCACTGAAGATTATATCAGGTGACTAATCGCCCAGATTTGGGAGTTGGGCGTAGATTTAACTGCCTAGACGACAAAATACGAAAATGGGTCTGCGAAAAGGTACATAGAATATGCTTACACCTTATAGAGATGGAGTACTTAAAAATTTGGTTGATCAATTTAAAAATGATAAATTGGATATGGTGGCCATTCAGGAGATTAGATGGCTTGACCAAGGAATTTTGGATAAAGAACAATGTAACTGTCAGGATAAACATCTTTGCTTTTGGGTAGGATTTGTTGTCACTGTAATGAGAGGATCTGTAAAATACACATTCGAGCTAGTTTTCAAAGTATTAGAGTAATCAACTTATATGCACCAATGCGATGATTTTTATAAGTTTGAAAATTCCTATGCCACAAGTTCCTCAAATAATATTACATTAGATATCGAAGACTAATGCAAAGATTGGTAAGAAATCATAAGGAAACTCTGTGGGTGGTTAGAGCTTACATGAAAAAAGTTGTAATGATGGCTTAAGAGTCAATGATTTTGCAAATGCAAATCACAACATCTTATTGGAGGTACTTTTTTTGCAAATGGAAAACATAAAATCATTTAGCGCTCTCCTGATTGAAACACTTTGAATAAAAGCGATCATATTTTGGTGGATATGCAACATCGAAATTGCCATTTCCATGCTTGCAGTTATCGTACAGTCAACGTTGGCTCCGATAACTTTTTGATGATTTCAAAGCTGAGAGTAAACCTTTTGGAAAAGATAATAAAAAGATGGGATCTTTGTTGTCGACTTTCTGCGCAATACAGTAACTATGGATGAATCTAAATACACTGGTTACCAAAAATTAAGGAAAAATCACGGAAAGGTGATAATTCTCATAAAACTAAGCCAATCTCAATGAAAATTCTGAATAATGTGACATTATGAAGAATGTCAACATTAGTGTCGAAATACGTCATTTGCGAGGAGCATAAAAATAGATATCTCAGAGCAAAACGATAATTGTCGCTGCGTATCTGAGATTATAATTCTGATATAGCGAAATTATAACAATGGACTCAAGGCATCACTTGACCAAACAATTTCGATAGCGAATTATTGAGAGACTGGACAAAGATAGAAGTGGCTAAATATGAGTTCACCTGTGATTCATAGACTTTGACCAAGGACGGTCACGCACTACTTTGAGTGCCGATGACCAATATTTGTCATTATGCGCACGTAAGAATAGAACCGCAGCTCCGGTTGAACTCAGATACTCACTCGCTGCAAGCTCCGGAAGGCTGATATCCAGATCAGTCGAGAGCTTCATGAACATGGTCTTTATAAGAGGTGATCTGTCATTTGCGTCCCGCCATCGGCGGAAACGTTTGTAATGGGCACATCAACACATCTACTGGACCCATGATCAATGGAGGGCTGTTCTCTTTACGGATGATTCCAGGTTTAGCCTCGAAAGTGATAGTAGGCGCATTTACAATTGGAAAGAATGTGGAAGAGAGAACTTTTCATCTATCAAACATCCATGAAAGAGATGTATACGGATTAAGCAGCGTCTGTGTTTAGGTTGATATACCTTTGGGTGGATGCACAGAACTCCATTTCTTTTTCCTTAGAAATGTTAATGCTCATACTTATAGAGATGCTATGTGGGCCCTTATGGCGGGCGAGCTAATAGGTGATGCTTTCGTGCTACATGATGATAATGCGAGACCACAGCATCGTGGATGCTTATCTTGAACAGGAACTAATTGTCATGCTGTGGGAAGCTCGATCACCAGATCTTAACAGAATCGAGCATATCTGGGACGCTCTAGGACGAAGCTCAGCCCTGAATCCCCCTTCCAGGGCCTAGCCCCGTTTCCAACAGCTTTTGAAGAGCACTTCCTACACAATTAATTGACCGTACAATTGAGAGCATCACACATCGCTGCATGTGATGTATTGATTGTCAAAGGGATCATGCTCCATGTTAAAGCTACTTTTCCTATACCACCTTTCATTTGTTCATTGTATACATATGCTAATTTTTTTTTACACCATAATTGCCTGGTGATTTTTTAAATGTTATTTTGTACCTGTGTTTGCTTTGTAAAAGTGTAAAATATCGAATTTACAGATTTTCAAACACCAAATTGTAAAAGCTCATCTAACTGAAGCACATATACATTAACTTTAGGGCGTTTCTAGATATAGTGTCTACAGTCATGTCAGCACAGAGGGCAGCAAGCTAAGCTCAACAAATCAAACAATTGTAGATGGAAAGAGAAGCTTACTGAAAGAGACTGATGAGTATTTACAAGAACTGTAAATCTAAAAAGCGAAATGCAACAAGAGACCGCAGATCAGCTTCCGTATTCTCTACTGTCAATAATTTACAGTTAAAAGCCACCTTCATAAACATTTAAGGTAGACCAATAATTTTCAAGCAATTTGTAACAGATTCTAATGAAAAACGTTGTTTACAGTACTCACAAAACAGGGTCGATCGATAAATGGAAAAAAGTAAAATGGTTTGACAAATCTTTTACACTTTTGACAACAGAACTGGTGCAATTCAGAGGATACCTGATAAAGTATGATCATGATTATGTCCCTCCAACTGTGAAGCAGAAGTGGATCTGCTGTAATATGGGCAACCTCATCATTTTTTGCTGGATGATTTGTAACACTGAAAGGATTAATGTGCAGAATTATAAAGAAACATTAGCAAACAAGTCCACCCTATTATGCAAACTGTTCCCAGCAGGAGAAAGAATTTTCCACGATGATAATACACCTATTAATGCAGTGAGACTTGTCCAATCATGGTTTGTGTGTGTGTGTGATGAGCATGAGAATAAAGTTATCTACCTTGTATTCCAATAACTCACCTGAGCTGAGTAAAATTGATCTGTTATAGTCTAATTTAGAACGTTCAATACATAATTAATGTACTACAACAGCATCTTTCTTAAAACATTCCCAAAATAGCTATGAAGTGTGATACAATATTTCTCTAAGCCTTATTCAAAAATTGTATAAAAACACACTTAAGCCAACCCAAGCTGCATTACATACCAAATGTGATTCTACATTATAGTAAAGAATTCTTTCTAAATCTAAGGTGTTTCCATTATTTTGATAACTCTAGCTCATGTTTATAGTAACAGTACATAAAGGAAAACTAGTGTATTCTTTCATGTTTATATATAGATATAGGATAGCAGAAAAAATGGGCTAAATCTGAAATCAGCTAAATATTAGAAATATATAAGATATATTTTTTATATATATCAAATATAATTCACACTTCTACAATCATATTTTATGAATGATTCGAATAATTATGTCTAAAAGAAAACCAATAGATCCTTTATATTCATGTATATGAAGTTGGAGAAGAATGTAAGGATTAAATCTGAAGAAAAACAGTTCATTTTTAAACAATGATTTAATTCTCAAAAAACAAATTTTTATCTCGACATCATTTATAAAAGTGAAAGATATATATATATATATATATATATATTAATGTTCTCGTATTTTCCATACATAAAGTTTCAAAAGATCAACAAATATAAATGCAGTTTTTTTAACCTCAATCTTTATATAAGATTGTTGATGAAACATTAACAGAAATTTCTAAATAAAAACTGAAAACATAAATCGAAATGACAATTACAAAAATTTCGGTTTGAATTATTTATCATTTCAATTATATTTATTTTAAATTTTTATATCATTTGAATTAATGTAGTTAAATAAAGATAATTTTACAATGAATTTTATGATACAATAATTATGGACAGCTTTTTAATTTAAAGTTTAAAAAATATATATATAATTTGCTCTAAATTTAACATAACAATAAAATAAATTAACATCATTACATAATTTAGACATTACTAAAAGTTCTTTTAAAAACTGCATGAAATGAAGATAATATTAATGCTTATTTTACATTTCTGTGTATGGTTTAATAACATAGTGATTACTAAATTCTATATGAATAGTGATAGTCACTACGCTTTAAGCATATAATTTTAAATATTGATCCCAAGACTGGCATTTAGTAGAAAAATATTTTGGTCATAGGATATTAAGTAATAGAATTTAAAGGATTATCTTAACATTGGTAAATAATTCATTACAGTAAAAATCATATAATTAATATACATTCAAAATAAAAAATGTTTATCAATATTATGATTTCTATTGCCAAAAATTTTTAGATTACCTAAATTTTTCTTTTACATGAAACAAAATTACATTCTATCTATCCCATAGTAACAACAAGAAGTAAATATTTAAATAGGAATTATTAGCAAATAATGTTAAATATTTGTGAATTATATCATTGCCAAAAAATTGCAAAACTATGAATTAAAATCAATGTTCAATCAAAAAGCTTGCAGAAAGATGCGACCCATTAGCTACAAAACAACTTAAATTCAAAATTTGATAACTGAGAGCTTGAAAATGTGTTTTCGAAAATCATTTAGGTGAAACTTGAGCTAATGTTGATTCTTTCAAAAAACAAAGAACTGTGGTAAATGTAAAATGATGGAGGAAAAAACTTTGACATAATTATCATGGCATTATTATTTACTGATATGTAAGAAAAATCTAGAAACTATCAAAGCACTTTAAACAAAAATATTTGTTATTATTTGACTTAAAATCTAGATATTTGATGACAAAAGATGTGTTCTACATTTAACTTTTTGTTAACTATTATTAATCACTCTTACTTTGGGACATACGGAGTATAAATTGCTAATTGAGATAACAAAACAAAAACTAAGTAGAGAATAAATAATGAGAACTTAATTTATCTTAATATGAATGAAATAACAAAACAATCAGGTAATATGCATGATCCATAATCAACACAAGATGAGAAATAATAAACACAAAATGAAAAAAAAAAAAAAAAAAAAAAAAAAAAAAAAAAAAAAAAAAAAAAAACAAACTTAAAGATAAAATTTTAATATTTACAAATTGTTCATCTAATAAAAATTCTTTTACGTTGAGCTATAGATATATTTGAAAACTTCCTATATAACAATGTTTAGGAAACAATATATTGTTATTTGTTATACTTGTGCTTCACAGATGGGGATCTTTTGTCTCGATTTAGGTGTCGAAACCTGTCATGGACATCTCCTTTATATTCAGTTTTAGATTGTAAATAGTTTTCTTCAATGAGTGCTTGAGGGCACAGATGGCTGAAACCATCAGGGTGCTTGCACTTTTCTTCATCGCCACTATTTCCTGAGTTATGTGTTTCATGTTTTATTCTCTTTGAAGGAGATGAGGAATCTTTTTCTTGCTTGTTTTTTCTAGAAGGAGAATTATGAGATAAAATTTTATAACTTTCTTCTTCTGAACTGTGTGGGGAACATTCAGATCTTCTTCCTTGTTTTGTTTTCTTTCTCTTGGGTGATTCATCCTGCTTCTTTGGAGGCAGAGGGCCCTCAACTTCCATATCTTTTAGCATGTGGTGAGTACTGTTATTAACTGGGGAGTCTTTTCCAGTCTTTACACGTCCACTTTTATCTTTCTCTCTGGTGACTTCTGAAGGAAGGTGATGATTGGAACTTTTCTTGTGGCTTGATTTTTCTTCTTTAAATTTAGTACTTTCTTTACTGCTTGAATAGATTTTTTTATCATCTCTTGAAGGAGATGAATTAGAATGTTTTGATTTCTTTTTCTTATTTTTCTTCACACTCTTTTCACTGGAAGATTCACTATCAGAAGAACTACTACTAGATGATTTGGATTGTTTTTTTCCTTTTATTTCTTCTTCAGATTCTAAAAAATTTATTTCAAATTTAACATTTTGGCATATATATATAAAATACAAACTTTATATGATAAATATACATATTATTTGTAGAAAATACCATAAGTAACGTTTTTCAATTTCTCACAGAAATATTTAAAAAAAAATTGTATTTGATGTGATACATATTTTTTTGAATATGATTTCATCAATAAATGATAAATAAGGGTAGTCTAATTTTAGTAAATGATTCTATCTTCAAAAAACACAATAATGGGAGAAGTACACCAGCATAAATTTTATTAGTAACAATTAATAATGATGTAAAATAAAGAACGATAAAATGACAAAAGTGTTATCAGAATGCAGCAAAGTTATGCGAAAGAATGTATAATACAAAAATTAAATAATGACATAAATATAATGTCATGTTTTTGTACTAGTAATTTTCAATATCTGGGCAAAATATTTAAATTTTGCCTTTTTCTACCCATTTAAAAAAGTTAAAAAATACTTAATAAAAAACATATGTAAGTGCAAATTTAATAAATGGCAAAAGTTTTGTGAATTGAGTTACTTTTTGCCCTATTCAAGGTAAAATATCTAAAGTTCTTCTGATGCATACATCACTTATGAAAACTTATCATATTTTGTAATCATGGCTAGATTGAAAAGGAAAATCCCTTTCCCTCATACTGCTTCTAGTCAGAGCTTGTAATGATAGTGTTGTCTGACTGCTAAAATAAAGTCACATTATAAAACTTTTTCTGAAATAATGCTATCATTAAATAATTATAAATTAAATCTCCCTCTCCCAGAAAAAATAAACACAAAAATTCACATTTAAAATAAATTGGTAGTGTAAAAAAAAAAGTCAATTAATAGATATTTCTGAATAATAAATATTATTTAGCCCAATTGAATTGAGTATTTTATACAATAACTTAAATATTTAATGAATAATTAAAAATTTTAAGAAATTCTTACTTATGAATGTTATTAATAATTAACAAAAAATATATTCTTCCCAACCCCAAATAAAACTATGATTAAAACAGTGTTCAATAGTCACAGGAATTACTATAAAAATAACGAAAGCAAAATTTTTTCATCAATAAAAGATTTAGTAATTTTTGCAGTTTACAATATAAAAATGTTTCCTTTTATCCTGATAATTCAATTCTGAAATATCTTTTCAATTAAAAATGAAATTTAACTTAATTAAAGTAACTTAATTTTCCACACATAGTATTTCATAAAAGTTGTTGTTGTTTCCAATCCCATCTGGGGTAGCAGAGCTACACCAGATCCATAAGTTCATATACCCTCAAAATATCGAGGAAGAGGAGAGGTCTCTCAAGAAACATTTCATAAAAGTAATTATCCACTATACATTTTGTAAGCTATCACAGGAGTAAAACTGAATTTGTAATTGAAATTACTAAAGAAAATTCTTACAAGAAGGATTCTTACTAGATCTTAAAATTTAATATCTACCAACTTACTCTAACTTATTTTTAAATTAAGGGAAAAATAATGATGCAAAGCTAACAAAACCTAAAATTGAAAAACACTGGATTATGGACCAGCAGATTATCGATTATATCCTTGCTGAGGAAATAATTTTTTTTTTAAATTTACTATTTATTTCAAGAACATGTTCCATTTACCTAAGTTTTGTCAAAGTCAAGAGTGTTCTTTGATTGTATATGTATGCCATTCATTCATTGGAAATAGTGAGTTTTTAGTTTAACCTCAATCAATTACATAGTATTCTTAGACTAATTACAGCCAGTACTTCAGTACAAAGGGCATTCTTTTATCATGCTAATTCATTATTGAATATTCATTACATGAAAAATTATAAGTGCATGTTCTAATGTTTAATTAACTCAATTTTCCATCATGAAAGAATTATGTTTTTGTAAATTATTATAAGTTTGGAAGTTCAATTTTTAATAATAGAAAACCTTTTAGTCATACTGTTATTGGTAGATTTATGGAGGAATTAAATTTATTTTTGAATTTTAGAATAAATAAAATAAAATATAAGAAAATAATAATAAAATAATTTTGAGAATTATAACTAAACCCTTTCTGTAAAGTTAACTTCATGGTGCTATTTTATAACAACTGAAATTTAATATTAGCAGAAATACAAACATTGTTTATCATTGGATTCATATGATATTTCAGCAATTTTAGATAAAAATTAGCAAGTAATAACATAATTAAAAAATAAGTATAAAAATTATGTTAGTATTTTAAATTTATATTTTTATTTTAAATTGAAAAAAGTGTCTAAGATTGGAAATTAAAAAAAAGCATAACTCACCAGAAGATGAAGAGTCTTTAGATTTAGATTTCTTATTTTTTTTACTTTTCTTTTTTTTACAATGCCCACTTTTAGATTGCTTCTTTGACAATTTCTTTAATTTCCTTTGAAAAAAAATATAAAACTACAGTAAGAAAAATTTAAATTTTAAAATATAGAGAAGCAAGCTTTATTAATAAAAAATGCTACCTTTTTCTGAATATGAAACTGATATTAAAATCTTTTATAATTCAAAAATTGAATTATAAAATATTTAATATCATTTTGCAATATCAAAATTAATAACAGCATAAATTATGAATATCTATGTGCCAGATTTATTTTTAATTTAAAAAAGTATTAGTCACCTATAATTTATTATATTTACAGATTTAATCAATTTTGGAATGTTTTTGAACATCAGTATGAAAGACAACAGGAAAAACTGAAGAACAAATAGCATGAATAACACTTGTATAATATTTCCCTAAGTATAATTCATAAAATAATTGCACATGCACATTACTTTACCTCATGAGAACAGAATCTTTATAAATTGGAAAAAAAATATTAAGTCTATATTAAGTTAAAACATATTTATGTAGTGCTATTAATAACTTTTGAAAAACTAATATTGATGGTATCACACAAGAAATTATTGAAAGATTTGAATTAGTTAATAATTGACAGAAATAAAAAAAAGATAACTAATGTTTTCTAATATATAATTAACAAAATGATAACTTATATATAGAGTTTCATAAAAAATAAATTCTGAAAGAAAACATTTTCAATTCCTTATAATAATAAATTTTCATCAAAATCATATATTCATAAAGATTACAAAAAGATCATAACTTAAAAAAAATTCTCTTCACTTAATTTACTTAAAAACTTAATAATTGTAAAAATAACAAAAAACTTGAAAGAAAATACTTTTGGTTACATCTAATCCATTGACTGAACATCAAAAAATAATTTTTTTTATAATCACGAAATTTCACTAAGAAGGAAGATAAAATGTAAGAAAACAGCTATTAAATAATATACAGGAAATGTTAATATAGATGTAATTTGTAGAATTAATCAATATAATAGAAATTTTTATACACCAAAATAAAAATTCATAAATAACAAAGTTTACAGTGAAAACAATTTATTGAGCAATAAGTGGTTAAAAAAAATTAAACTATATTGTGTTTTAAAAATCTTTCACATGTTAAATATCCGATTTTAAGGAATAAATATTATATCATATTAACATATATGGCATGCATACATATGCACACACATAAATTTACTATTGCTTAATAACATTGAAGAAGTGGATGAAAATTACAGTATTTTATAGTATTAAATCTTAAAAATTATATACCTCAGAAGTTTTCTTTTCTCAGCACTGGATAATGATTTCAAGAAATCCATCTCTGGGTCACTTTCATCACTAATAATAAATTGCTTAAAAAAATTAAATCAATAAATAAAAAGCTCAAAATTAACAATACTAAAGCAAATTTATTGTAAGCAAAATATATCCTTAGAAATCAATCTAAAATTTTTTGTAGTACAGAACATAGTTTTAACTTGGAATATACACTTTAGTATTAGCTATAAACATAAATAGAATAAGTATACAACATGTGTGGTGGCTGGGAGGGAAAAAACAGTCAAAATGTAGTCTTGCATATCGTAAAAAGCTACTAAATAAGTCACCCAGTGCCCAAGGATGTAGTTGTACATCCTTGCATTCAGAATTTTTTTTTTTTTTTTTTTAAATAAGGAGGTCTGGCCTTCCAGGTCAATGCATTACTAGCTTTGAAAGCCATGCAATATAATTCAGGACAAGGCTTGGACTTTGACATAAAAAGTCATAAATAATTTACTGATTTTTGAGCAAAAAATACTTAAAATTTTTTTGGTTGATTACTGTTAAACAATATTTGCTAGAAATAATGATGAAATGAAATCTTATCACTCATAAAAATATAGTAAAATTCATCACAGCACAGACTTGCATAGCTTGGGCACATTGAGAGATCACTTGATAGCTGAGGGGTTAAGATCTTGCATTGGAAGCTCATGTGCAATAGGCTAAGACAAGACAAAGGAAAAGGTGGTTTGATGTTTTGAATAACCTTAAATCTTTAAGTTTCCAATCAGAGAATTAAATTCAGGGACAGAGCTGTCTAGAGGAACATTGTGTAACAGATTAAGGCTCACACTGGGCTCTAGTGCTAATACAAAAAATATGTATAAGATATTAACAGTTTGAAATCTATGCTTACGAAGAAAAAAATCATCAAATACAAAAGGATTTCTTCTTTTCTTTTAGAGAAAGCCAATCGTTATGTATTATTAATGTGTGTATATTTTTACAAACACCATTTTTATTTATGACATTCAATGGTATTTTTTCAGTAATTTGTATACCTATTGTATTTTTGAACATTGTATTTAAAATCTTAGTGAAACTATAGTAACTTGGTCAGTTAAAAGAAATTTAATGTTTTCATCATTTTAACTACTTTTGTAAGCCAAAAAATAAATAAATTTTATTAATATGACTTTGAGGTAATACCAAGAATTAAGATTCAGCATTAAGAAATCAAATGTTTAACAGAAAAAAATGTATTTTTAAGTTTAAATTAGCCTCAGATATAAATTTACATAATTTGTCATTTTTCCAACAACAAAAATAGTTTTATGACCAATAATAACATAATACTAGTTATTTAGAATTCCAGATTTACATTATTATTACTAATAGCAGTTTCAATATGATATATTTTCCCATTTAGTTTTTTCAATTTATATTTTCTGCTTAAAAAATACCATATTAACTGTGACAAAACTGGAAAAAATTTGAATGTATTATAATTTATTTTTAATAAATTTCTACAACTGTTATTTTATTAAAGTTAGAAGACAACAAAATAGTAGTGTGTTACAACAAACTGGTAAGTCAAAACATTTTAATTTCACCAAAATACCTGATTAGCAGCTCCAGGGTTTAATTGATGACCAAGGACATGTTCTTTTAAGCCATAACCATCTTCTTTCATTTGTCTCATAAGTTCCATGGGGTCCATTGATGCTATAAAGTAAGAATACAACCATAAATTAATAAAATGTAACAGCAATTTATAATGTTTTTATGTAAAAAAATAAAAAAATAAAATAAAAATAAAATCCTAAACTTTGTTAAAGCAAAATATTAATGTGAAACAAATCAAAGTGTCACTGAAACTAAATATGACAGCTTGCGGAAAATGAAAGTAATTAAATAATTCAGAATAACTTAGTATAAAAAAACAAATAAAAAAAGAATATTGTTTGAAAAATTCATAAAAGTTTAAAAGTTTCTTAAATTGTACAACTTGAAAATATCTTTAAGAGTTATCTAAAATAAATCCTCATAATTAATATTTGAAAAAATGAAATATTTAAATATGAATTGATAAAATAATGTTACATATTTTTACAATATGATTTATTAAATTTATTTACAAATTGAAAACAAATAAGATTGTTTTAGAGTTGAATGAATCACTGAAAGTGTTTTTATATTTGATGAATTAATTTAAATTTCTTTATTAATTACAATTTAAATATAACCATTATTTGAATTAGGGAATTTTTTAATAACCATATTTGAAGTAATTTACATAGATATCATGAATAAAAAAGAAATTACCCCAATCTCCATTTGGATTTTTTTAATTCCTAAAGAAAATATTTCCGTTAAAAATGTTATGAATTATATTAGTTAACTTATGTAATTCTTTATTGTCTGCACAGATCATTTCATAAAAAAGGAATGTTATCAATTTCTTGAGCACCTAGATCATTTGACACAATACCACACACTAGACTTTTTACAGGTATCATTTGATACTGGACTTTCTCTCGGTGGATTCATAAAAAAACTTTTACAAGAAAAAGTATGAAACATTGATGACCTAAAAGGAAGGATTGCAATCTTAATGACAGTTATGGAGATTGACATGCTTACATATACTTGATGTAATATAGATCACTGCCTTATAATTTTCCATATAATTAACTCTACATATATGAAAAATCGGCAAGAGGCACAAAACCTTTTGAATTTAATAATTAAAATTATTATATAAATCTTTCTTCCTAACTTTATGAATTATTAAACATCAAAATGTGTAAAAAATTTTAAAGACACTCTACACATTTAAGATGGTCAAAATATGAGATTAAGTAAAAGGAACAAATAATACACGAATGAAAAATTAGTAAATTCATTAATCACCTACTTGTAGGCATGGAAGAAGTACTGGCCTGGTTATAAAGTGGACATTCTTTATCTGTATTAATATGACCCCACTTGTGACATTTTATACAACGAACGTTTCGAACCTATAAAAATAACAATTAACTATTCTACAGAATTTTTTATTAATTTTTAAATTAATAAAATGAAAGCAGTAATTGGATTGATATTTTTGCGCAATAATACAAGAATGAAATAAAATATTTAAATACTAATTTAGATATAAGTTTTTTTTTTTTGTAAATATTGCTTATATCAACTTTTGTATAAATCAACAATTTGAACTAATTTTGTTTTCAATATATTAATTACTTTTAATAAAACAGAAACAACAGATTAACATCTTAACTCCAATGTAAGAGGAAAGAAAAAAGTACATTTAAATACAATAACCTAAAAGAATATAAGGGGGAAAAAAAAACAATAAGGAAAGAAAAAATGAGCCTAGAAAATTTTACTCACAGGAATTCCAAATGGTTGATCTTTAATGTCTTCATTACCTTTCGCATAACTATAAAAGGGAAAAAAATGAATAGTTAGTTTCTACATAAAAAAGCATTTATTGTTAAGAGAATATCACACAAAACTAAGCAAACATAATAAATATTTCTCCACTAAGAAAGATTTTATTTACACTAAAGTAAATGCCATTAAATAATTTCTAATACGATGTGAAACATTCAATCCAATGAGTAAGATTTTATTATCCAATGAAATGCATCAATTCAATGTGATATTGACTTAAAAACGTTTTTAATGGTCCCTTGAAGAAATATGTTACAAGATCTTTAAAGCTAAAAATCCATATAGTTGAAACAACTTTTTATGCTGATGACTTCTATCAAGTCCCATACATGCTCCAAAGAATAGTGTTATTTGATAAGGAAATCCATGAAAGATGATAATACTTTACAAAGAATGATTGTTTAATTAAATTAAAAAAACAACTTAAATTACCTAAAATCAGTCTCATCATTATAGAACGACTATCAATAGGCACATTTTTAGATAAAAACATGACCTTATAGGGATCTGCACTTCATTTAAATTTAAAAAGAAAATCTTCATTAAAGCCTTCAAGGCTTTTTCTTTTTTTTTTTTTTTTTAATTCCATATAAAAATCATTAATTGGTTTGTTTGCCAATCTAGTTTCTTTTGACATATGATGGTTAATTTGAGCACATACAATTCAAAGTAAATTCATATATGCTTCAAAGATCAGTAATGAGTTTGGGAGTCGATTCAACAAACTATTTGAACAAAATGGCAAAATACCAATCTTTCAGCCATCAACTTTGCCCTCAGATAAGAGCAGCAATATATTTATTAACAAAAAATCATGAAAACAAATATTATTTCAAATGGATTCATAATTTAGGTTAAATAAAGTATGTATTAAATAATAAACAAAAAAATAAATAAAATAAAAAAAAAGTAACACTTGAGTATACCAAATGAAAAGTAATTTGTTTCTAATAAGAATTCAATTTATTTATGGTATTTTTAATATTCTCTTAAATAAATAACTTCTTTTCTATCTTTAACAACTATAATATAGTTAATAAAACAATTAAGAGACTTTTCTTTCAAATTAGAAAAGATTTTGGAATAATTAATGCAAGTAATTTTTTTTTCATTTGAACTCAATAAAAATCTAGTTTTAATTATGTATGTGAGAAAGACATAATTATTACATACTCTTCTCTAGGAGCATTATATTTTCTTTGCCATTCAAACTTATATTCTGGCTCATCATCCTCTTTCTACAATAAATAAAAGAAATGTCATAATGTGTATTTAGAAATAGGCAGAGAAACAAGATAGATTTATATTATGGATAAAAATTGAATATTGTGTAAATTAAAAGCATAACAAGCATATATTCTTAATGCATAAATACTATTCTTAATATAAGATAATTTAAGAATTCAAAATATTTGAGTAAAAAAATATTTCTATTATAGAATTTTTTAATTTGTCAAAATAAATTTTAAACTCCTTAATGTAATAAATTTTAGATTAATTTATTTAACTTGATGAGCAAACAATAGACTGAGTAATGTCTGTGTCATCTTATCATGATGAATTTATTGAAGGAAGCATTGCTGACCGTCAATTTTGTTAATAATAATAATATTATTATTTGTTAAATAAAATAAGTTTTAATTTAATATTTTTTACAATTTTCATCCCAATTTCATTATTTATGCAGGTAAGTACCAACAAATAAAGAACATGTTCACTACTTTAATCAATGATGGCATCAAAATTTCATTATATAAGAAAATTATTACTTTTGATTTCTATTCAGGGCAATGAAACTTTGTTTTATCAAAATAGTTTTCTTGCAAATTTTAAAAAAGAATTTCATGCTACATGCATTTTTGAGAAATGCATAGGGAATCAAAATAACATTTTTCATTGTAACAGGCAATCTAAATAGAAAAAAACACATGTTATGATTTCAGTAAAGATACAGGGAAACACAAGTTTTAATCCTCAATTGATTATTTCATCTATAAATTTTTATATATGTGTTAATATATTGAATGATTTAGAAAATATCCTTTGTGCCAATTCTTTCATTATATATAAAGAATATTCTATTATTTAAGATAAAATTGGAGAATTACTATTATTATACTCTTCTCTTTTCTTATATATTGAAAAATCTATTGAATATTGAAAAATCTCTTTTTCAATGCAATATTTTGTCAATTTCAAAGGGATGATACAATAAAGTTTTATGATATGTTAGTTATACAAGGTTAACTTTTAATGGTAAATTTAAAATAAATTTATATGCATAAAGTGACTCATCACTAATGGGGCTAGAGCTATGATTTGTGCATGCAAATTTTGCCCAATTTATTTTAAAAAACTTCCTTTATTCTTTTAAATTTTTTATTATTACTGAACTATATAATATTTAAATGTTTTCAAATGTTAAATAGATACAAATAGCAATTTGCTTCATATTTCATTTCAAATTGCACATAAAATGATTTGGTTGCATAATATGCAATTTTTTAATGTTTTAATAGAAACCATATTTTTCATTAGATTATATTTATTGTAAAAAATATAATTGTAAAAATTATTAAAGTATTAATTAAAAAAAATTATTATTATTATAAAATAATTTTTTTTATAATTAATAGTTATAAAGGAAATGAAACTGATTCCCTTCATAAGTAAAAGGATAAAAATTCAAAAATAAATAAATAAACATGCAAATGCAAATATATTTATTCAAGAGAAAAACTTTTTAATTTTATCTCATCTTACCAAAATCCTTTAGATTATAGATCCATCACATTAAAATTTGCCTACTGAATTTATTTTTTCTTTGCAGTTATTTAATTGGGCTCCATTGTATGTAGTATTATTGATTTTATTTGGGTTTGGTTGATGCTAAATAGTCTTTTTTTGCACATAAGGATTAATTGGTTTGGGACCTACATTATAAAGTGGAACCCAAGCCATTACAAAGCATCAATGGCTAGGGTAGAATTCAAAACATGAACTGTTGAAGGTCAGAACACAAACTATTCAGCTACCAGTTCAGCATTGACTTTAAACCATTAACTGTCAACATCATTGATAATTAATGGCAGTATTTACAAGACCAGGAATGGTGTAAAGTTTAATCCTCCAATCAACAATGGTACATGTTTCACTCTTGTATGTAAAGTCCATATCAATGTAGGTCCACTGAACAATTGACAAACTGGCATTTGTTGATGCTTTAGCAATGAAATTTACAGCAACTTGAAGAAGTGTTGCTTATCCATTTCAATTAAATCCATCAATTCAAATCTTTCGAATTTTTTTCTCAATGCATGTTGTAAGGTTTGATGTTTTACTAGATAGACAATATTCATAGTAAACTCATGAAATGGTCACATACGAAAATCCAACGGTTATAGCAAGCTCAGAACTGATAAGTTATATTTTTTGTGTGCTAATTAAAACATT
The DNA here is from genome assembly GCA_026290005.1 of Latrodectus geometricus. Taxonomy (NCBI): domain Eukaryota; kingdom Metazoa; phylum Arthropoda; class Arachnida; order Araneae; family Theridiidae; genus Latrodectus; species Latrodectus geometricus. Next base: position 25,006 of record JAPDSC010047349.1, read on the forward strand.
ATATTCAAAGTTGTTTAAGTCTTGATAATCTATAATTATAGTAGCAATAGCCTATCTCAAGACTTTAGCAAAAAATGATTGTGTTATATAAATTTTATTTATTACATCGTAAATTCATTGCATAGTCAGTTATTTTGGCACTTGAATATATAAGCATTAAGCTTTTGTAATCTTCAAAGAATTTCTAATGCTAGTACACATGAAACTTCACATGTTCGCAAAGTCCCAATTTTTAAAGTCATGACCAAATATTTCCACATACATTTTTGAAACAATATATTAGTAATATTTAAATAGTAAGTAATAACTCAATCATCATAAAAAAATGCATAATAAGAAATAAAACATTTAAAACTAATTAGCAAAAACAAAATAAGCAACTAACAAAAACAAAGAGACTTACTTGACGTTCTATATGATTCGAGGAAGCATGAAAAGAAAGGAAAAAGAAATGTTAATTATTTTTTATTTAAACAGTTGCTTTATGAGATACCAACTATTGAAAAAATCTACTGACAGATCTTAGAAAATTTAAAAATGATACTTTTATTTATATTACTATAATAGTCAAAAGAATCAAAATGATAATAAATAAATAGTCTTGAATCTAATTATAACTATTTCTTTTAACAATGCATTTTTATAGAGATTATTTTCTCATATAGTTAAAGTATAGATATTTATGTATATGGTATATTGTACCATATATATAAATATATATACTTTACTGAGCATCCTACACGCGTGCACACACACACACACATATATATATATATACATACACACACATATATGGTATTCTAAAGTATTAGCTTATTTCTTAACTTTGGAATGCTAAGAAATGCTGGCATTTCAGAAAAGTAATCTAGGTTATATAAGGAATATATCATGCAAGATTCTACAACTTAAGATATGTTGAGTGATAAAATATAATTAGTGATTCCATTTTAAAGGCTAGTTAAAAAGGAAACATTTTCTCATCTAAGAAACCAAACCAATTGTAACAAGGTAGATTAACAGCAGCAGAAAATGTGCCCAGTGACAATCAATATTTATTTTCAGCACATATGATGCAATTGTGTTCAAGCTCATGCAAGAATCAATGTGCTTTTTATGCATTGTTCTATTCACATTTCTATAGTCAAAATGTGGATCGATGTTGAATGATGAATTGTTACTACTCTATCATTTTATAATGGACTGTTTTTCATACCTTTTCCTTTTTATTTTCTAAGATTAAAATATTAACTTTTGAATTTTACTCCTACAGATGATCTCTATACTTTTGACACTTTTTTGATCACAGCTGTCAGAGTACCAAAGTTAAGGAATTGAGACAAAATTTTACTGAGCACTCAGTAAAATTATGTATAATTATATATAAAAAATTATTAGTATGTATAATTATATTTAAAAAAGTAAGCATATATAAAAATTTAATATAATTTTACCTCTTTTTGCTCCAGGAGGTGCTTCATACATAAAATTCAGTTCGAGTTTATCTTTACTTTCAGAACTTATTAAAGCTCTAAATAGAATAAAACAAAATTGCATAAAAAAAAAGTAATATTTTGGTAAATATTTGCTATTTTACTCAGCTGGAAAATTTTACATATAATTCAAGTATATATAGAGGGTGAATTTGATATAAATAAAGAAAACAAGCTTTTAAATAGATTTTGATACTTAAAATCAAATCATATATACATAATATTAATTACAAATAGATAAACTCAATAATATTAATAATTGTTAAAAATTTTATTCAATAAAAAATGTTAAATCATTTATAATTTTTTACATAAACAAAACATTTATAAAATTAAGAAGTAATTTATGAAATATTAAAACTGCATAATTCAATATTTTCATAATTTTTTTAGAAATTATGATGAGTAAAATAAGTAAAATTGTTCAGTAAAATAAGTACAACATATTTAATAAATTAATCAATTGGAAAAACAAATCAAGTGTAACTTCCTTAAACATTTAAAGTATTAAAGCCAAATACCTATTGTTATACAGATCTTGCTCTTTTTCATACTGCACTTTCAATTCATCTTGTTTTTTCTTTTCATTCTCAGTTTTTTGTTCTGCCATCCATGCCTTTATTAAATATATATACATAAAAATTAATTTTGATTTTTTTACTCAGACTCCAGAAAAAATATTAAAAGAAATTTTTTTTTATGAAATATTAAAAGTAACTTAATTTAAAAGTAGTAAAAAACTTAAAAAGATAGTTTTGATTAAACACATGCATGTATTCCAATGAAAAGCTAAGAAATCTGAATTTATGAAACAGTAAAAATGTAAAGATATAAAATGATAATTATAAAAGCAATTTATTTTTTCAAAATCTTTTTTTAACAAACAAAGAAAATTGAACATCGAATTTAGTAATAAAAATTTTTCTTCAAAACAAAGAAGTCAAATATTTTGTTGAGTATTCTAAAGCATGAAATATTTAAATAAAAATCAAGGGATTCTACAAAATTTTAATATAATAGATAATATTAATAGAACAAAAAAATTGTTAAAATTTATTTACATCATCAAAAAAAAAAAAAAAAAAAAAATTATTTGTTTAAGTTCCACTGAAATCTAAAATAGTTAGAAAGTGTATAGTTATTTGATTTGATATAGAAATGACTCTACTTTCAAAATGTTATAAGTAACAATGTATTTGTAATGAAAATAATAATTTTAATACCATTAGTAACAATTATTTCTACAGATTCAGATTTCATTTTACATCTATTTATTTTTAAATTCTAAATAGTACAATTTTTAAAACATTTTGGTTAGCTGAGTATAAAGAATTTCACAAAATAAAAATGTAATCAGCAAGAAATGGCTCCATAAGTTACATAAATAAAATTATTTAATTTCCCCAAAACATAATAAACAAATGATCCTTAAAAAGCTTTAAATTCATCAATGATTTCTGAAAACTAATAATATAATATTCTCTTTTAGTTCTGGATATATGTATATGGCTTAAGACTAGATAATGGCAGTACATGTGATTAAGCGTGTCAAATTAGCCAACCGCGTCAGAATACGTTTCTATGATGTAACTTTCATTTTGTATGCTAGCAGCGCTTGATGAATTTGATTAGTACTTTGTTTTAATTAGATTACAGTCTAAGCTTTCAAAGTGGATAATTCAATGTTTATGCTTCGAATTTTTTTTTTTTTTTTTTAGATTAAGATTTTGAACATTAATTTGCAGTAAATTTTTTAATTTAAGTTTCTTAAGTAAAAACTTATTTTGAAAATTCAAAAAATAAATTTATTTTTATATCATTTTTATTATTTCAAATTATATTTTTCTGCTATCAGAGTATATATGGCCACATAATCATTCTGAGAATATTGTGAGTGAATTTTTAGGAGCTATAAAATCTGTTGTGCAACTGATGCCAATGATTCAGCAAGCAGCAATGATTAGGTGAGTTATTTAATGTTTTTTAATTAATATTGCTGTTTTATGATATATATTAAGTATTGTATAAAAACATTTCATATATTTATATTTATTCAGAATAGTAATGTTCATTGAGTAGAAACTCTGGTATTTTGTAAGAATGTATATTTATGTTACAGATTTAATTTTATTGCTGTTTAAATCAGGATAGATTGTTATGTATTGAATTTATTTTTAATGTGGGTGTCACTGCTTGGTTAACTAAAATTTGAGTTTTTATAAAAATGTATTTTTCTTAGTTATATATTTTATTATAGATTTAAATCTTATGCCCAGATGTAACCAGCTATTGTCTGCGTGATTCTTAGTTTATATTTGTTCATTATTAAATATGTTTATTTCTGGTTATTAGTATTTTAATATTTCTGTAATAAATAATTACAATGAAATATTTGAAATAGTGCAGGTTTGAAAAGTTGAATTTTAAGCGCGATAGGTATTTGGCAGCCAAGCATTGCATATAGTGAAGCAATTTAGGTTTCCGAGATAACTATGCATCGCTTAGCATGAAAATTGGAAGTCATGCCAAATCCGTATAGTTACCTTATCTATTATCAAATATATTTTCAATGATATTTAGATATAAGTTCATCTGTTATTACAGGTTAAAAAAAACAAAAATATACATTATATTTAATTACAGTCCATGGACTACAAAAACATAGAGAACATGACCTACATTCAACTTTATAATTTTCTTTAACAAAATTTGATAACTTAGAACAGTAGAGTAAAATATTAACTTTAATCAAATGAAATTCATTAAAACATTAATTACAAAATAAGTAAGCTTGTCAAATTGCACATACATGAAGATGAATTTATACGCCAACAATTAAATACTCAAATAATTTGCTAGGGCTCATTTTTCCAAATTTCAGATAAATATCCAAGATTTTTTATCTTGCACATTAAATATCAAAGATAAATTTATTTTAGTTTTTTGATAATTCAAATAAACCGTTTTACAAATTTAAAATAAGGTTATCGAGAAAGTCATCTAATGAAATATTTGATTTGTAAATTAAATAAGAAATAAAATATATAGTTTCACTTACTCTTTTTATATTTGCTTTGGATCCTGGATGAAAAGGCTTTTTGCACATATAATTATTATACCCTTTTCCCATTTTAATGGATATATTTCAACAAAACAATTCAAACCCTACTTGATAACCAATATTTGTTTACATTAAGATTTTTCAATTCATTTCACATCGTTTCTAAAATTTTTTAACCGTATAACTAACTGTATGTAAAATTTGCTTTTAAAGTAAAAATTTGAAAATTGATCGTTAAAACAAAAAATTTTATTTTTAATTGAATTTGTTTCATGTTAGAAAGAAAATATTAAAATGATTCTTCATACATTTTTTAACTACAGTAAAGAAAATAAAAAAGGCTTGAATGTATCAAGAAAACACAACTATCAAAGCCTACTTCTGTATCAAACGAATTGTTTTACTAGTTTTCATAGCAAACCGAGCGATGACGATATTTGCGAAGTGATCGACAATTTCATTTTCTTCTGTCAACTATGAAAGCTCGTAAAAAATTTTCATAATTCTCTTAACAAAAGGATTTTTTATTAAAAGTCATCATCATGATAGAATTCTGTACTTTTCGTCGTATGGTTATTTTTATTATATTTTTAATTTCGTAAGTTTTTGTTTTAAAGTCTTCTTTTTTTTTCCCATTTTAAGTTAAATTTACGTAATAAATGATAATTTTGGAGTTATTATTTTAATTAAGGAATTAAATTCCTCTATTATATGAATATTCTTTTTTAAAGAGTTTAAAAATTATGTTTTTAAATATACATTTCTCGTTTATGATACATTTTATGCACTCTAAGAAATTTTGATTTAATGTTCATTTGCTTGTAAAGAAGCTTTTCATGTCTTAAAAGGGATAAATTATTTTTAAAGAAAAATATTTATCACTTTTACGCCATGAAATACTTGCAATAAATAATGAAACCAATTAAAATTATATCTGATGTTATATCTCAAATTTTAATTGGTTGACTTCTTAAAATTTATATTTTTTGCTGAACCCTAATAAAAAAATAAGAAAAAGTAAAGGCTTGAATTTGAAATATAAATTTACAAATTTCTTTTGTACATCAAAAATATCTCTATATGTATGTCAAAATGACATACATATAGAGAACTAAGATTTTATTATCTACATAGTCAATTTGGTCATTCCTATATTTTTATAATAAATATATTTTATTGAAAAGCAAAGTTATTTTATTTTTAAGAAATACTTAAAATATATTAAAATTGTATATACCCAATAATTAATATTGAGTCCAATCAAATATTATTATTATTATATTTATTTTTCAAAATTCAATTTTTATAAAAATTCAACTTTATTAAAAAAATTGATTTTTTTTTAATCTAGTTTTATAATTTATGTACTTTTTACATATTTAAACAACTTATAAAGGCAATGGTTTTTATAAGAAGCAAATGCTGTGAATAAGTTAACTGCTTTGCTCTTTCGCATTTAATTTGTTCCTTTTCCATTTTTAGAAGCCATGAAGCAATTGTCAAAAAAATTCATTAACAAGCTATAAAAAAACTCACACCATTCTTATGATGTATAATAGCCAATGGATATGATGAAAGAATACTCTTTGGAATCCCTGTTTGAAATTTCTTTTTTCCCAAGGGAGCATTCATTTTTTTTTTTTTTTTTTCAAATTACGCTGTTTCTTGATTGGTATTGATTTCTGCTGCCTGCTATTTGTTTTACACTTGACATAGGTTTCACTGTTTGGAAGTTGTCAGTTAAAAAGTCTGTAGTAAATTTTTTCTATCCAAAAATATTTTTTATGAATAAAAATTAAAATGGCCTATTTTTTCTATGATGATTTTGTGAGAAATATTTCATATGTAGCTCTCCAATACAGAACCATACTTTTAATAGATCAGCTCATGAGTTTGTTACCTAGTTCTGGGTTGGAAATCTATAGTAGTTCAAAATCAATTTCATATTTTAGATACAAATAAAAAGTTTTTGTGTAAAATGTGAATGCAGAATAAAAAACAAACACAATTGTTTCTTCTATTCCAAGAAAATAATTTGGTATCTTTAATTTCTTTGGTAGTAGTTTGTTTTTAGTGAATTTTCTTGCACTTATTTTCCATCCTTTTGGCAACTCAGGCTACAAACTACCATATAGTGACTAGGAATCTTGAAAGAATTTCTAATGTATTCTATTTTAGAATCCCATATAATATTTGAATCACTGTGGTGTAATTTTGAACAACTAAGTTAAAGTAACAAAATCTATATAAAAATTTCTTTTAATCTTCTGAAAAAATATTGTAAGCTGTATTATTCCCTTGATTACTTCTTTGACTTTTTTTTTTCTTTTGCAAATTTTAATTTAGCATTTAAAGTTTGTATTTACTTCTGTTCATTTTTATTTTCTTATTACTGATAAATATTAATTTATATTTTCATAATTTGTGTACTTTAGTATTTACATTTTAGAATGTAAAATATTTATTGTTCACAAATACATAAGCTTGTCAAGTATTAATCTGTTGGTAAGATGGCACCAAAGTTATTTCATTTCTGTTCCACTACTTCTAATGTTTTGGTATTTTTTCTGATATTTAATAATACTATATCTATTTCTTAAATTGGTGGGGGAAGTGTCAAAAATATAAAAAGTAAAAATAAAAAAGTTGACTCATTCAAGTGTATTTTTTCAATTAAATATATATGGGGAAAAAAATTTCTGTTCAATGTACCATTGAATTTTAATCCCCAATACTCTTTCTTGTGATAAAATGGATTGATAAAAAGTTGGGTTTCTCATTTTGAGGATGCTTCCTTCAGAATTTGAAACTTTAATTTATGGGAATTGTAAATATATGTTTATTTTTGTCATGAGAAAAGAAATGGCTATATATTTAAATGTACATAGTAAAACAGGAATACTTTTTGTATGATATAGATTTCAACTTTTGTTATTAGATATGTATATTTTTTACTACTTTATACAATAAAACTTTTTGATAAATGTTTTCAGCCATGAAACATTAGCGTATTTTTATGAGAAAAAATATACCTCAGTAGTTTGCAGCAAAATGATAATCATTTACTTTTTCAATTATTAAATTAAGTTTGCTAAACATCCTTTCAGGTCTTCTCTAATTGTATTGACAATTGAGAGTTTCCTCACTCCTTCAGGTGATAACCATGTGCAGAACAATGGCCCAAGAGAAAATACATCCAGTGCACCATGTTGGGAGAATGAAGATTATTTTATCAAGCAACACTGTGCACCTTGCTCTGATTTTGAAAAGGTAATTTTGCTTGCTCGTGAAGCTCAGTCTTATATAAAAAATTGTTCTTTTACAATAAAATAATGATATTAGAAGACAAAGTTTAGGAAAATTTTAAGGGAATGTATATAGAGTGACTATATTTATTATATTATGAAAACATTGATGCAATCAATGATTTTGTGCTAAATTTGATGCCAATAAGAACAAATTGTATCAATTTTACATATGAAAATAGAAGGAACTTAAATAGAATATATTGTGGAAAAAAGTTTTTTTATTAACACTCATTCTAAATCTTTAGCAAAGCCTGTTTCCATAATGCATTTATTTCTTTTTGTATTTAATAATATTTTGTTTAATAATACTTATTTAATAATATTAAACCATTTTGAGGATATATTTTGATTAAAAACTATTTTATGATTTATGACACTCTCTAGAGAAAGATTATTTTATGTACAGAAGTACCTTCAGAATTGCAGAGTTGCCAAGTCTTGTGAAAGAAATGGATAATTCTTTATTTTTAATAATTATCCTATTTTAGAATGATTTTCTTTACTTTTAATTTTGAAGTTAAAACAATTTTTTTTTTTTTTTTTTTAAGTCTTTTAACTTAAATTCAATTAAGAATGCTTCTTCAATCAATGTTTTAATTTTGATTATGTGATACTTATCAATAATCTTGAATTTATAAGGACAGAAATAGTTAGAAATACTTTATTTAATAATCCCTTTTTTCATGCTTGTGTTAAAAATAATTTTAAAAAAGAAGCTTAAATTGTATTAAAATGAGTGCTAGTTTTCAGGATTGAATAGAATTATGAATAATTTAATGGAATATTGAAATGTATTAATGACAACTTTAGATTTAATTATTTAAACACTGGTTGTCATTCTGATATTTATTTTTTTTATATTAATTAGTAAAAAGTGGTTATATATGTGTGTGAAATCAGTAAATTAAATACTTTAAAAGTAACATTTGGTAAAATTTACTTAATCCTGTCCATTAATGTCAATACAATAGTGGGTGAAACCTCATTGCTTTTTAAACTGAAATATTTCTGATACAAGTGTACAGTTAAAGAATTCTATGTACAACAAATTTCACAGACCAGAATTGTATGGATAATATGATTCTTAAAATGTATATGGTAATTATAGAATTTCATTGTGTACAGTTTGTTAAGTATAATTCTAGCTTTATATTGATTGAACTTCTCAATATAAAGATTACTTTGTATTTAGAATACTTAACAATCACATATACTCAAGAATCACATATATTTAAATTAATAATTAATGCTTATTACACACACAATATTATATTATATTAAAAGGTACATCAAATACAAAATGATAAATATATAATAAAAAGTATATCAAAAGAGTATTTTAAGGAATGTGTATTATGTGATTATTATAAAAACTTTGATGCAAATAATAATTTTGTTATAATAAAATAAAAAAAAAATTATAGCTTTTGTATTAGTGAAAATCTTCATCTTTTATTGCATTATTTTAAAGGTGAGCAGACATTTGCCAGCTTGTGTTTTAACAGGTTACAAAGAAATGGTATCCTGTACTGTCTCCGGTGATGTATATAGAAGGCAAGTATTACTTAAAAAAATATTATAAAAATATATATTTTTTTTTACTGGAAATTTATCCAGTTTATTAGTATGTAAAATTTAGCAAACGAATTGCACCTAAAATTAATTTTTGTTGGGATGGATAAAGACTGTTGAGATAGCCTTTCAATTGGCAGAAGTTTGTCATCTTGTCATACAGTGCCCCACATACTTAATTTTCAGAGCCAAAGCACAGATATGCATTTGACACACATACTCAGTGTGTATATAAATATATACCTAATATTACAAAAAACATATCTATCAGTACTTTTGAAAAACATTGTTTTTATATCCCAATCTAGTTTAAGCTACATGAGCTCAGATGTTCATATTAATCAACATGTGCAGTAAATTTAAGTGATTTTCATCAAATTATTCTGTGATTTAATATTTCCAGTCATTAAAAAGTTCACTATTGTGTATCATAGATCATATGACAACTAAATATAATTTATAAACTTACAAAAAATAGTGATCAGATTCTAAAAAGCTTAATTTTGGAGATTTAAAATTAATAAAAATCACTATCAACAGACTAAAATTAGAAATTAGGGCACTTAAATACTACATAGAAAAATAAGTAAATCTTAATCAAGAATTTAAAAGTGCTAAATGATAGTTATTTTCTAGCATTAAAAATTTATATAAAATATTTATTTACTATAAAATAAATAAATAAGGTTTGTTTTATAATATCTTTGAATTTTTTTTTATTTAGCTGTGATAAAGTACAGTGGCTTGAAGAGAGAAATTTCTTTCTTTTTGAAAGCTGCATGGCCTGTTTAGCAATTATTGGGGCAGTCATTACTTCTTTCCGCCAAAAACAATTAGATCAGAGAATGCAAATGCGAATTCAACAACAGATAGCTGCTGGTGTATAGCTTTCACAAAGAGAATAATAAAAAATTCATCTACATTAAGTCACAAAAACAGTGTTCAGAATTAATTTATTAGATGTATAAAAATATATTTTTGTGTAAATATGTGAAATGTATGTGTGATTATGAAGACTTATCACCATCAGACAAATTATTTAATATGTAAATTTTATTTAATAAATATTGTTTATAATATTTGTCCAAGTATCACTTTTTTGAAATTCTGGTAAATTTCTCATAGAGCAAAGGCATAATTTTATAAAATGTTTATCACATTCTTGTAAATATTCACTTTTCAACAATGACATCAGCCACTCAATAATCTAAAAAAAAAAACATTAAACTTTAAAACAGCATACTTTAAAAATTATATAAATATATGAAATAATTATTATATATAGTAGTTAATAGAAATATGTAAAAAGAATAAATCCATTCTATTTATACAATAAATAGATGGATTTATAATGATAGTTTTATAAAACAATTTTAAATTTGACAAATAAAAAATTCAATTTATTTAAAAATATCAGCTTTTATATGAAAAGATTATACAAATTAATAACATTTGTAAAGTTAACATATTTATTTTATTGCAGACTTCATTTCTAAGCAATTTAATTAGATCTAATGAAGAAATGCAAAAGTGACTCAGTATTCTGCATTTAGTTATAAAAAAAAAGTTTTTCAGAGATAGTTTTATTCATTTAAAATATTGAGTTATACTCAAGAAAATACAGATATCATTATATATCAGCAAATAGAACAAAACTCAACCTTGTCCATTATTTGTGCCCAGTCTTGTTTCATGCATAGTTTTGTAATAGCTATTGGAGTATTTTCTAAAAGTTGTTGATGACTTAAACTCAACATTGGTAACAAATTATAACTGCACTCTAATCCTGAGCAGCCGATTATGGTTGCCATGCACACATCATTTAAAAATATAAAAACCTAAGAAAATAAAAAAAATTTAATAAAAAAAGACATTAAATTTCTTAGTGTTTAATAAAATATAAATAACTTACTTCATTAACTGTCATTAATTGAAATTTTGACTTCGATTGAATCAATACATTAACCCAACCAATAGTTTCTAGCAACCAAGCTATACATTTTTCTGGTTGACAGATTTCACTATCTTTATTGTGAATCCCATTCAAAAAGCAATCATATATAGCAGAACAAATATACTGCTTATCACTGTAAATAAAATAAAACATTGCACAATGTATAAATTAAAAGAGACTAAGCAAATATGAGCAATTTCAGTAGTAATGAATTTGCAAAAATACATTTTAAAATAGTGTCTGAATACTTTTAGCTCCATTTGAGAAGTAATCATTTTTCTTATAAAATTTATAAAGGATAGTAAATACTTTTTAATCAAGGGAAAAAATTATATACCTAAAATAAATTGTAATTGTAAAGGGTAGCCTGTAAATAATCCAATCCTACTATACAATATGATTTTCTTGGTTTCTTTGTCGCTCAACGGTCATTTTCTGCACATAAGGACTATTTAGACCTGGAGCTACGACTTAAAGTGGATTCCGAACCCACGAACTATTGAACGAAAGGCAAGAGCGCTAATCATTCGGCTACCAACTCAGCACAAGATGATTTGCAGCATTCTTAACTGTTAAAATTGGATATCGTAACTTGAAAACTAAGCAATTCTTGGGAAAAAATGAAAATTATAAAACTGTAAATGAGCAACAATTTAATAAATCACACAACCTTACACACAAGCATGCGATGAAAGAATGCATCCAAAGTATAGTGCACATTGATTTCTACCAAAATAAGTACATCATGCAATATACAGAAAAGAACGATTTTTACTAAGCATATTTATTGTTATTACTTAATTTTGTCTGCTTTAGACACATAAATCTTGACTCTGGAGTTTATAATAGCGAAATAATTAAACAACATTAAAATATTCAAAATTATGTTGTTACATATGAAATGAGTTTAAAGCTTTGAGCATTTGACTATTACTAGACAAAGATGTCATTTTCAAAATAAGAGTTAGAGAAAAGCAATATTTCTTCTAATAGACTATCAATAGATTTCATAACGATTAAATATATTGACACAGGAAAAACAATATATTGAAATATTCATAAGAAGTTTTGATAGTAATAATTCTCACTCAAAATTATCTAAATATTGAGTTGGAGTTGAGAGTTTGGTATAGGTGATAAAAATAGCGGAAGTTTTGCATTTATAAACGATAATTCTTGCTCTTCTATTAACTTCTAGTAGAAATGAATATAATATGAAATTAATATTGAAGTACTATTTTACAACATTAATGTAATTTTTTTAGATTATTATTACTTTCCAAAGGGAAGATTTAATGAAACATAAATACACATTTTTAGATGATTTTTCCTTGAAATTTCTCAAACTTTGTATACAAGAATCAGAAAGTTGGGATATTCATTCGATTTCATGAAATAATGATTTAATATAATTGAAAGAATTTTCATTCAATTATATTCTTTAATGACCGATTAGAAATTAACTTAGTCAAACTGGTTATGGGGCAATCTTGGTTCATTCGTTGCTGTATGATCAGAACCAATAGATTTTGTGCTGGAGATCTAATTTGGCAAAGTTTGGTTTGGTAGGTCTCTCATTCAATACACATAAGGCCTAATTAGAAAAAGGACTTCCTGTTTTAAAAAGGATCTTGAACCACTAGAAACACCCGAATCCAAGGTTAGAATCGAACGTACTAACTGTTAAACCAAAGATCAGAGCGCTGACCATTCAGGCTGTCTTTTCGGCCAAATTTCATTCAGATCTATAGTTTGTAATGTAATCCATTCTATTATGAACATCCAAGGTTGAAATGGAAATATAATCCACAAACTTAAGAATGGAAAGCCAAAACGTGAATTAGTTGATTGCAAGCTTGCCAACAGTCAAAGGAAACTTCAAGCATAAAAATAATTTTTGAATATATTTCAATATTCATGATTATAGATCATCAGTGGGATTTTCTTATATATCTTTTAATATAAAAAATTGCTAAATTACTCTATAAGGTTTTTTCAGATACAAGAAATGAAAAATCTCGATGTAATTTATCATACCGTGTTTCATAATATACAGATAATTATTGTAACTTCACTTCTTGAAATTGTAAAAATATTATAAATAATAAAGACTTTAGAACTGATGAAACAAATACTGAGCAAGAATATATATTTTAAAATATTCATACTGATTTTGTGAACAATTGATACAACAAATTTCATCTATACAACAAAAAATGCTAAAAAAAATTATCATAATCTTTACAAACAAAAGAGAAAATTTAAACCAAAAGAAACTAATTCAAATTTATCCCGATCAAAATTTAAAAAGTATAAAACAAATAATATGATTACTATATTTTCAATAGATATAATTTTCAGCAAGTGAATAAATTTATATATCTAAATAGAGTTAAAAAAACTTTATTTAAATTCTTCACCTTTGGCAAGCATGTTTTCCTTCCTCAATGCATGGTCTTAGACATGACAACTTCTTTACTCCAGTTTTCACAAGAAAACACCATATTGATGTTAGAGCAGCAATATCATCAACATTTTTGGCAATAGACAAAATGGATTCCATTCGTTTTTCTGGTAAGCTCGAAAACCCAGATGATATCCAGGCAATGTGTTTACAAATAAGAGAATAATCTTTTTTGAAAGACTTGAAAATAGTAACAAAAGCATCTTGAACAATTTTTAATGTCTGTTGTTTCAAATTTGTTAATTTGAGAGCCTCTAAAACCTCCTATATTAAAATAAACAGATATCAGATGCATGAAGTTGTACTAAAATGACTCTTTTCAATAAGCATACATTCGAATAAATGAATAGCTATATTAGCTTTATATTAATATAAACAGATAATTTTCATCAATGTGTGGGCCCAATAGTTTTGTTTTATATCTGAGTTTCAAACGAAAATTAATATTAAACTATAAAATTACAATATTTATGAATTGAAAATACAAATAACCTAATTACAAGCTTTGTAGATTTGATAAATATATTTAACTCAGTAATAATTCAGTTGATAAATAATTGCTTGAAGGAGAAAAAAAATCTTTTTAAGTTATGGTTTTTATGTTATAACTTGTAAAATTTATATTTTTAAATAAGACAAATATTTAATAATTTCTAAATACATAACTAAGAGGTAAGTATCCATAGATTTAAGATAAAAATAATTCAACTGAATTACTGAAAAACTGCTAATACTATGTGAATTAGTTGGAAATATTAGCTAAATATACTCTACAAATAATATAAAATTTATTTAAGTATTTTTTAAAAGTAGTGTAATACACAACTTTATTAAAAATGAATTATTCATTAGATTGTATGAAATAATAAAATAGCAAAATATTATAATATTTAGAATAAAAAGGAGGAACCACAATTAGCCAGACATTTCTATGATTATAACATTTTTCTATATAGCCCCAAAACAAATTTTATTTTTAACTATAAATGCAATCGTATCCTAGATTAAATTCCATTTTTTAGAAAATCGATATGTTTTTTTGCTATAGTTAAAATGTTTTCCTTATTACATATTATAAGTTTTTTGACTTTATAATGCTACTTATAGGCGCATCTTTTTGAGATTTTCAACAATCCTGCAAAATCGTTTACTAAGCTTTTTTCTTTTAAATAAAGCTTACAATAGTTATAAATGTTAATTTTTGTGAGGAAAAAAAAATGCGAAAATTAAAAACATTTCAATGATAGAAAAGAACAAAATGTGAAATTCTTCATATAGATTATAGAAGTTGTTACTTTAAAGTAAAAAGTTCTTGGTTTGAGCTTGTAGTTGATAATGGATGCTGTATGCTTGTTTTATGAGAGTCAAATGTTAATGTTAGGTTCCTACATCGTGGCAAATCAATCATGCCCATAATTTACAAGAAAATTTTCTGAGAAGATACCGATGAGGATATCATAAAAAATCTGAATTATTCTGTCAAGTTATCCACTATGTGACAACAATACAAAATTAATATAAACGATAAAGAAAGTACTAAGACAAAGTATGATTTAACAGTTTTCTTTAACATATACAGTTTTAGTATGTTCATTAATTTTAAGAAATAAAGTATGATCATGCATTTTTATGATTTTTTTGTGTATGAATAACACAAAGGAGTGTCTTTCAAGGTTACAAGTAAATTAACAGATTACGCTATTTTCATAATAGAAAAACCCATGTTAAGAGTAACTTCTAAAAGAATGTTTTTGAATTTTTGTCCTTTGAAATGTGTTTTTTATTGATAAAATGTTGTGTCCATTCTAATTTCATTAATATGTTTATCTATCAATGGAAACTAAGCAGAGCATTAAAAATATATGTAAAAACAGATTATCAGTAACTGAGGTTTGGTATGCTTGTTACTCTATGGTTACGTTTTGCACACAATGGGTCATTCGAATATTATTTATAGTTTAAAGTGAATGCCAAATCACTTTATACATCTAGGGTTGAGTTGGTATTTAAACTCACAAGCTTTTGACCTGAAGATCAAATCAATAACCATACAAATCTTATGTTCATTGATCGTTTTCTATTCAAAGTCTGTAAAGGCAGTCCCGTATTTTACTTCTTTAGATTTCACAATAAGATTTTTACCGGGTAGACTTGTTAGCCCTAAGTCCAAATCCTAACCTGGAAGGCCAGTCCCCTGATATATACTTGATACTACTATAACACTGGATCACTTTAAAGAATACCCATTTCAGTCATGTATGACATGGATAAGCTACATTGGGACTTTCTACCTGGTCACAACACAGATGTACAAATACATAATTTATACCAAATGTATCAACATAATATATATATATAATATAAAATGTTTCTGAGAGCAAAATATTTTAGAGATTATTATGTAAAGTATTTAAAATAAAACTGGAAACAGTTAACTTAAAAACAGTAAATTCAAAACAGAAACGTTGACAAGGAACAGTTGAGTTCTGAATCTACGTAATTGATAAAGATCCAGAAATAATTAACATCTGCATATTAAAATTAAAAAATATCATTATAGGACTGATAAAAAATAATTTTACACAAGTATAATACATACTTAAATATAAAGGAAAATCATGAAAGTTTTTTCAGTTTCATAGCTTTTTAAGAAAACTTTATAAATGATAAAGCTAAAAAATTACGATTAGTTCAACATGCTGTATGAAACTTTTATAAGATTCATTGTATAAAAATTAAATCATAAAATATAGATTTATTTATTTTGAAATTTATAAATTCGACATTATTTTTGAAAATGCATCAAATTTTGGAAACAAAATTTTTTAAATCACACAAGCTGCTTTTAGTGTATTACTGCAAAAATAAGATACCCATTTATTTGTTTAACACTCAAATAAATAAATTAAGAGCAACAAAGAAAAATCATAAAACTTTTTATTACCTGCATGACTAGATTTTTCAAACTTAGTGATTTATCTTCTTGTTTTATTATGTAAGAAATGATAATTTGAAGAAATCCTTGTAATTTAGAAACAGGCAAAACAGATATTAAGTTTGGTATGTTCTTTAGTAATATTTCCCTGCTCTTTTCCTAAAAAAAAAAAAAAAAAAAAATAAATAAATAAATAAAATTCATAAGCAAAATAATTAATCTATTAATATGTTTTCCATAACAATTAATTATTTAGTTGACAAAAAATCCAGATAAATTGCTATAGAAGAAGTTGAAGGTGACTTGTTACAGTTGCAAAAATAAAAACTTTGTTGACAAATTTCTAGTTTTGTGTACACAAAAACATCTGAGATAAGATTTATCTTTGTCTAATGACATGAATACACTTTTTAGAGAGGAAGGTTCCAAGTTCGATTCCAATAAAAGTTAAATAACAGAATCGCTTACATTTTCCTTATGCAAATCTGTCTGGACAGGTACATAAGAGAATTATGAATTTTTTTCTCTTGTAATACATGAATACATATCACTATAAATGGAAAATCCTCTTAAAAGTCAGTCCAAAAGTAGATGTTCATGTGTCTTAAAACGACTTTCGCTATTAGAATATCCACAATGAAAAAAATCTTTTTTAGATTATACATAGAGATCTCTTTAAGTTGTATAAAATAGTCAGACTTAAAATGTCCTTTTAGTTTACATTAATAACAACAAATGAAATTTCTACAATGAAAGCTTGAAAATCAAAAGCTTTATAAGCATCTGGTAATACTTGTATGCAGTCATCGGTATACACCAATGTGAATATCAACATATCCATTCAAGTAATCTTTTCCCATTTTGATGATTTTAAGATAATTTATGATTGGAATTATTTGCTTAATGTTCACTTGTTGAGATTATTTGCTTCATGTAACATTGATATAGTTGTGGGATACTAATTTTAAAATTCAAAAATAAAAACAATGTAGCAAAATTTCTGAAAAAGTTTATAGCTTTTCACAACTTTTAGTGCATCACTATTAAATTACAGGTATTTTTTTTACATTTTTTAAGCTTATTGTTGACATATGAGTAAGCAGATATTAATTATATTTACTTAATATGGTCTTTAGGAATCAATTTCAAAAGGATTGGTTAGTTTTGTCATTTTAGTCACATTTTGGATAAAGGTCTAGTCTAACCAGGGCCTACAGTTTAAAGTGGATTTCAGATCAATCAAATTGCAAATATGCATTTCCAAGGTGGGAATCAAAAACGATTACTAAATTAAAGGGCACAAAGAATATTATTTATATACTATCTTGGATAGTCATGACAGAGATGCATTAAGATTAATCATCTTTATGACTATGAGTGTTGTCTAATGTAAAATAATTTATTTTGCTAAACTACAGCTTGTTACTTCCTTTTAATCATAAGCTAAAATAACATCATACTTTAATTGATGTTACTAATCAAAATGCTTTTCTCTGTATAGCCTTTGATAAAAAAAAATATCATTAATTCAAAGAAAATAGGCGACGATTATTAAAACGCCAAAATAAAACCAAAATTGATTTTTCAGAATTCTATCTAAGAATGATTAGTTGAATTTATGTCACAAATTTATTATATTGGAAAGATAGATTTAGTTTGTTATTATGGTCACATTTTGATAGAATTGAATCAATAATATGTTGAATTAAAGCTTATTTTTTACTAAATTGGTTGCTGCTCATTTAGCAATCAATTTAGTAAAAAATAAAAATGAATAAAATGCATTATGTAGTCAGTGCTTTTTAGACGATATAAATACACATATTACAGACAAAAAATTTATATTTTTGAACCACTTGAAGATATACATACTGTGTACAGCAAGTGATATGGCTGTATAATTTTTAATAAAATTATTCAATAGAATTCGATTATTTAAGATTTCTAGAAAAGTTTTGGTTTGATTTGGTTGTCACGCAATGGTAATATTTTGCACACAAGGGCTAATTAGATTGAGATCTACCATTTAAACAGATTGTGAACTTTCAAGCAGCTTAACCAAAAGCAAGAGCGTTAATCATATCAAAAATGCTTTTATAAAAGGAATATAGAGAAAATAACTTAAAAAAAAATAAATTCAAATATAAATTTATTTACAGAGTCAACTTTTACAAAAGTAGTTTTTATACACTTATACATCTAGCAAAAATATTTTCTTAACAATCTTCAAAATTATTGTGAATGTCACAACTTACAGGAAGAGAGTGAAACAAAGGTGGAGAAGAATAGGATCCCAAAAGATTCAATGCATGTGGTGAACCTTTGGACTGATGTATCAGTATATTCAGGACACAATTGATGAATTCAACATCTTAAAAAATAAAAATCAGATTCAATAAACTTCAATTACTGAAAACAAATAATTAAGCTATTTACCACAACTGTTACCTTGCTTATTCTCCAAAAATGGGGTCAAAACTATAGGCCAGTTTAATGGTGGTAATGGTCTCGTAAACTCTTTATCAAGTGCCCTTAAGCAAGTTAATTGATGGCATGGTTTAATATCTGAAACATCTAAAAGTAAAAAATAACTATTCATTAATTTTTACAGTCAGAATGACAATTTAAGTTTAGTTCCTAAGCATCTTAAGAGTTTTGATGTCATGCTGACAAATTAATTGTCAACTCTCACTGACTAAAAATTAGAACATAATTTGCAAAAAATATACAACCTAAAAATATAAAGTAGTATAAATTAAAAAGTTCCTCTCTCTCACACACCAACAGATACAATACATACAAATTTAATTCTTGTAGTAAAAACAATAAGTAATGGGCTAAATAATAGGAAAATTAAAATTAACTTCATGGAAATAATACTTGGTATATATAAATGTGTTGAATTTCTAATTTGGATAATTTTTTAAATATTATAAATAAAGAAATGGCATATAAGAAATTTAATAAGCCATATATTTTCTTTAGAGGTATAGACATAAATGTTTTGAATAATAAAATAATTATGACTTCATATTTCTGTATATTCAGTAAATAAATTAAGAAAATAAAAAAATAAGCATTGAATCCTCAGAAATTTTTGATAATCAAAATTATAATTTTATAATTCAATCTACGTTAGAAATGGGCAAAAATGTAATTCTATTTATTACTAGAAAAATATATTAGAAATGCATAAATTATACAGAAAATATCCGATCAAGTTTCATGAGTAAGGAGTTCTGAATTATTTAATTGTAAATACTTTTTTACCCTATAACTTAAGCATACAGTGCAACAAAATTTTCAGAAAAAACAAAATTAAAACCTGATCTTATAATAACTTTCCTAATTACAAGTTTGAGTTTCTTTTTTAATGTAAAAAAAAAAATAAAGATATGAAAATTTTACTCACCCTTGTTATGTCCTTCAATAATCATTTTAATCACAAACTTCATTGTGCTTTTCTCATTGAGATAATGGTAACTTGATGGAACTGGGGAAAAAATCAAATTAAAATATTTATTAACATTATAAAATTATGCAAAATATTTTTTATTGTTTTCTAAGCAATATCTGAAATTTTTTAATTACATTGATTTTTGATGAAATTATTAAGGACACATATCCCAATGAATATCACTTTAAATGAAACTGAAAATCATTTTCCTCTCCAATTGAATATACCTGATTTGAATACTAGATACGATAAGACAAAATTCTGTTAGGATGTTTACAATGTCAATATTTATTACAACTAAAAGTTATTTCTCTTAAGCATATAAGTAAATGTGAAGGCAAATCTTGCAATCGTGCAAGCAAGTTTGAAAAATAGATCTTAATTTAAAATAAAAAAAATAATCAATAATCCAATTTAACTGAAAATACAAGTTACAATTTTTTTTTTTTCCTATTTTCAAAGTGCAAACTTTTTAATAATATTCCATATATCCCATATAGTTATCCACATATTTTTGGTACCTTTTCTCATTGAGATTTTACTATGTATTTAAATATACTTTAGTTTATCTCTAGTTTCCATTTATTTGTATTTTCTAACAGTTTAAGATTAAAGCATTATGTATTTCTAACAATACAAAATAATTATATTTCTACCAACAAATGGCTATGATGATGATAAATTTGTGTGAAAAAAATATTTTAAATTAATAAGTAATATGTAAATAAATATTATCTTATTTTTTCTAGGTTTAAAGCGACACAGTATAAATTAAGCAAATTAATGTATAAAATGATAATATATTGGTTAGTAAATCAAATTATTCATTTATGTAAATTGCTCATTAGTTGATAAAATTCTCAAATTATGGTTTCAATTATAAATACAAAGAACAGTACACTACTATTATAACATTATTGTATATATTTTTTAAAATTTTTTATTTAATTTTAGAAAAGTAATTGATAGAAATACATGCATAACTAAAATCAATAAAAAAGAAAAAAAAAAAAAGAAAAAAAAAAAAACCCACCACTTAAATGTTTAAAACATTATGAATTCCTTTTAAATAAACTTGATGCTTATTAAAATCTTATCACACAATTAGTTTTAACTATGTAATATGACAGTAAAAATGAGTCAAGGTACAGAAAAAGTAGCTATGAGTACTGCAAGTAAATTAAGATTATTTGCAGTGCCATATGTTTTGAAATTTGAAAGTTGGTGATATAATCCAAATTAATAATAAACGATAAAAAAATAAATTTCAAAGTTGAAATTGAATAATAACTTAATACAAATATCTTATGAATATATATTAACTCTTGATGAAACATCTTATATTTAATTTATTGAAAATTAATAATTTTTTATAAAACAAAAATAAAATTCATTCATGCAACAAAGGAAGTCTACATGAACTAAACAAATCTTACAAAATAAACAAGATCCAAAATAAGACTTCGAAATATATATTAGTTAATGATTATAAAGTTAATAAAATATGGGACAACTTCCACTTCTAAAGATATAAAAAATCCAAATTAAAAATAAAAAACAATTCAAAGGTATATATTGGAAGTAAATGGGAGCAATATTAGTCGATTTTATGATAGAATTTAAAAAGACAATAGCATTAACACTCTTAATAATCTTTTACCAGTTTCTTCTGTTTCTTGGTTAAAAGAATGCACGGCATACAATCTTCCAACTTCCCAAGAGCATATATTTTGTAGTCCAGTATCTCTTGTGGCATTCAGTAATTGAAAAATTAGAGAGACCAAGTCACTAATCATGTTATTGGCATTATTCACTTTGTTTTTAACCTATAAAACATTTTTTTTATTAAAACATAAATAGAAAATGAATTCACAAATTACTATGCTGAACATTATAAAAATTGTATGACCACATAATTAAGAATGTGCTTTTTCATATTTATAATTTATTTTTTTCACATATTAATTTTGCATTTGTGTGCACACACATATGTAGGATGTGCAGTAAATATACAAATTGAACTATGAAAAAAATGGTTCAAAGAAAATGTTTGACTATGTGCATTGGATTCTTTGTAACAATGTATTTGCTGGAACATTACTAATGAGCAAGTATGGGATAAAATATAGAAATTTTACAAGGAAAAAAAAATTAAAATTTCATTATTCAAGTTTAGTTTAGGTTTAGGTTCAAAGTGGAATTTTAAAATAAGGGGAAAAAAAAAGAAAGAAAAAAGAAAGAAAGCACTTAATGACATACCTGAGAGCTAGTCAATAATGCTAAAATGCAGTATTTAAAGTTATTGAGAAATTATTTAAGATAATACATAAGTTCTTTTGTAGAGCATATACTATTGCAATAATAAACAGTACATTTTTTGTATGTTCACTAAATCAAAGACAGCTTAAAAGTAAAATTTGAATAGTCAAATTATAAATGCAACTTCAAATAAATTATATAAGTATAAGAAATATGATTGGAATTAGGGTTTCTATCTATATATGAAATGTGATTAAAATTAATATTACATGTAAGTCAAAATAATAGTACAGCTTACTAAAATTATAAGAATTTTGCATTGAAATAAAAAAATAAGAAAATTTATGATTAAAAATAGTATTATTTATGAAAAAGACATTTAGTGAAAAAAATTATAAATGACGATTTTTGATATATATATATATATATATATATATATATATATATATATATATATATATATATATATATATATTCTAAACATGAATTAAAAATTATAAGTTACTTACTTAAAACTGGTTAAAAGAAAACTTTGAAGTTAATGGTAAGGAAAGTGGTGGGAAATAGCTTTCAAAATAGTATTAAAATATGTTTCCTGTTTTTCCCACCAAATAAATTTAGCTAAAAAAGTATCAAAATAATGGTGGTGGCTTGTCCCATGTTCCACAATTTTGTGGAACTCCACATGCACGGTTTGAGTCTGTTTAAATGAGTCAACAAAATTGCATGGATGATTCACCCAAAAATGTTCAAAACTGGCAACAATGAGTTAATCCTGCTATCTAGGCTACAAATCTGACACTATTGTTGAGCCTTTAATAATATTATTTTGGATTTCCTGCATTAATGTTGTTGCCTTCCAGTCTGGAATTCGGACTAGAAATGTTTATTTTGTCTCCAGGAAATTTCCTCTGAATACCCACAGTTGCAACACGACCTTGACATTTCTTTTGACACATAAAAAGACTTTTGTCAATTTCAACAATTGCTTTGGGTCTCCAATATTTCGATTATCCTTTAAATTCTTCACACCCATTTCATGCATATAATTATTCCAATCAATTACAGTCTTATTAGATAAATCCAACAGATTTTTCCCTCTTTTTGATAGATGATTGTTCATTTGACCAAAAGTAAATAAATCTTAAAGCTTTTAAAAATCCAATATGACTGTTTTCAAACCATGTACCAGTTTGGACACTAAACATTTGTTGACAATTTTTGACATTGGATTTCCAATAAAATACTGAATTATAAAGGCTTCCTATTACGGCTGCTTTTACAAATGTAAAAAAAAAAAAAAAAAAAAAAAAAAAAATCCAGCATCTTTGAAAAATTCTATCATTTGTTCTTCATTTAAAGGGAGTTGGAAAATACTGATATCCGTCGGAAAAAAATAATCAAATAAGGTTTCAAGTGCTTAACCTAAACATAATAATCCCTGTAAATGCAGCAAAAAAAAAGGTGTAGTAATAGCAAATGTGGGACTAACGTAATTTAAACAATATTTAATACTCTTTATTTTAGTACCCTCTATAACCTATGTCAGCACCTAGGATTTTTTAGGAAGTCTTATTTTTTCCAGTCACCAATTTTGGCAAGATATCTAGGTAGTCTTTATTGCATGTAAGAACCAAAAGTATTATAGTATATCAAATAATTTTTATGTATACATAAACTTGAAATTACAATAACATTGATAATTTTCTTTATAAAGCTCAAATAAGAAACTCATGAAAAGTAATGAATAAAATTTTATAAAATCATTTGAATTAAAAAATTAATAAGTCAAAAATATATATCATATTATTTGCTTGTGTTATGTTAAAACCCAAGCTTATCTATCTCTAAGAAATTACATAAAGATTTGGAGAAAATAAATCACAAATGTAATTATAATATAGTGCATTGAAGAGATAAGTTACATATTATTGAAAAAATTTGAATGATTCACAACAATTACCTGCAGAAGTCCTCTTCCACATGAATATAAAGAACATAATCCATTTAAAGCTGCAATTCTATGAAGAGTTGGCCTTTTCTAAAAAGTTAAAGGTAATTTAAATGACACGTATAGATTAATATTCCATGTTTCATCAGGAAAATTTTCTGATGATTATGAATATGGTATAAGGCAAGTAAATTAAAAAAGCAAATTCATATAATGTATTGAATAAGGCAGAATAAGTTTTTCTCAGGAACCAATCACTGTAAACAATGATATTTATTTTCCAAGCATTTATTTAAAAACCTGAAGGTCACAATTTTTTATTCTTGCCAAGCAGATTAATAAAAATATCCTTATTTAAGTTGGTATATTATGAATATACATTATATTATGATACAAAACTAATACAGATAGTAGGAAAAAGAAAAATAATTTAACTTTCTATACAACTATTGATTTGAGATTGTTTATACACTGTATAAACAATCTCAAACAGTTGTGAATTGCATGAGAGGTTTTTTTCAGAGATTTGATTTAAAGAAATTTAATAAAGCAACTTTTATATATTTCTATTTAAAAAAAAAAAACTGGATAGCTATTATTATATTTTAATGCATAATAAT
>JAPDSC010047352.1:0-13699 GCA_026290005.1 Latrodectus geometricus
AGGGTTCTTTGTCAATCGCCAGATTGAACTGCTTTCTTGGCTGGCTCGCTCTCCCGATCTTTCACCGATAGAGAACAATTGGTCCATGGTTGCTCAACGATTAACCCAGATTATATCTCCAACTGCCATACCAGATCAACTTTGGCAACGTGTGGATGCTGCTTTGTCTGTTGTACTCCAAGAACATATCCAAAGTTTCTTTGAATCAATACTAAGTCGTGTGGCAGCAATAATCTCCAACAATAACGGACTCTCTGCAACTGATTTTGGCAGAAACCACACTTCACCGAAGTCTATAAATTTAATCATTTGATATTTGGTTTGTTGTGATGTCTCTTGTCTTTCTTTTATATATATATATATATATATATATATATATATATATATATATATATATATATATGTATGCATTTTCATGAACTGTGAATGATCTAGAATGAGTCATGCTTTATGTAATGAAACAGTATCTGGATATAACGAACATTTGAGGCATCTCAATCAATTAACTGTTCAAGAAATAACCTCTAAAATAAGACGAAAGATCAGTAGTTATCAGCAACCAGGGAGCTTGTCAATTCAAAATGTCCTAGAAAGAGCCTTTGTAAAATGCGGTTTATGATTATACCTGGGCCATCATATTTAAAGTAGATCTTATTGAATATAAAGTAATATATGTGGATATTATACTTTTTACTCTTATACAGCTTCATATTTCATTCTCTAGTATTCAAATTGCATTGATTACTGTATACAATAGTTTGTTAATGTACCTTGTCTCAATTTATATAGATTATTTCGTTTAATCCATATTTTCATTATTTCAAACAATCTGGATCCTCTGTTTGTCCAGATTAATGAGGCTCTACTGAATACGGAAATAAATGTTTAAAATTTTAGCAAATTCACTTAAGATTAGATTAAAACATTTTAATCCAAACGTTCCTTAACAAACTGAAACGCTCTTGAAATTGTATGAAAAAGTTTTAATCGTAAAAAAATAATAAAATGAAATTAAAGAACAAAAAGTAATTTGATTTTATTTTTATTAATAGCAAGTTATTCTGAAAATAAATTGTTACCCTCGCAGATATTTTACTTGGCATTAGAATATTCAAATGAAACTGGTTGAAAAATTATTCACTCTATATAATCAAAACCAATATAAATATTCAACATCTGTGCAGTTTTGAATTTGTTTTCATTTTTGCGAGGTCAGAGTATTTCTCCATAAATAAAATGAAGTTTTTGTCACTTTTATATTCTTCGTTAAACAGTATTCGTTTCATTAATATTCATGATATGTTCCGATCTTTCTAAATATTTACTGAAATGTCATTTCCAAGTAAGCAATATCATAACAGTTGACTGAATTTTAACTCTTGGAATATTAATGACAAAAAACTTTACAGATAAAATTTTATTTTCAAAATAAATGAACTCGCAAGATTTTATAGCTGAAAATAATTAAGTAAGGAATTTTAATTTATAAACAATGGACAGAATTGCTTCAAATAATGTTCTTCCGCTCGACTGTCAATCAATTTTTAAATGTATAAGAATATTATAAGAGCATTTATTAAATCAACAAATTAAAATTAAAAATAGATATAATATAATTGACATAAAAAATGAAATTTCTTTGTCTTTATACCACATAATCTATTTTGTCTTACAATTGAAACTTGAAAAAATATTACATTTATTCTATGTATATTGTCGTTAATTCTAAATTTAGGAGCATTTGAAAACTTACTTTTAATCTTCTTTGTGAATCATGCTACATATGAAGTCTGGCCATGAAATAATGCTATTAAGCGGAGATTTAGGTATAGACCAATTCATCTTCATTTTGTTACATTCGTTGAACATGTAGAAAAATGCATTTGGTACGCTTAGGTATGATAAACCGAAACCATATTATGAGCTGGCATGAAATAAAACGGAATGAATTTTTGAAGCTTCTTAATAAAACTTCCTTTTCAAACGTGACTATACTAAACTTGTTTCTGAAAACAGGAATATGAAAATATGTTATTCAGGATAGATGTAGTTCTCTGATTGATTGGTAAATTTCATAATTTATAAAAATAAGCCAGAAAACTACTATTTTTTATTTTCAAGTATAAAATTTAATTCTTTTTTTTAGTGTCAGTTTGTTGATAACATTCCAAAGGAAACTGTTTTTGATATTCCACAATGTTTAAGCTGTTAATTAAATTTGTTTTATTTTTATTTAATGTATAAGAGATTTAATAAAATTTAGTTACGTTTTGGCGAAACATATCACTATTGTATTCCATATACTTTGTATGCTGACATTATAGGGATTTTTTAGCAGTAAAGCATATGGTTTAACCGATCAATCAAAAATAATTAATATTTAAAAACAATTTTGAATAAAATATTTCAATTTTGATGCTGGAATTTTGAATGTTACTTGTGATTTTTATGAAAAATATGACGCTATAAAAAGAAAAATTTCTGTGACTGAAAGAAAGAAATTTTTTCAAATTCGAAAAATTAAGTAATATATTTCAATTTCCTAAGTAAAAAAAAAATGGAAAAAGTTCTCATAAAAAGATTATAACTTTTGCATGAAGATTAATGTAAGAAGCATTTTATTAAAAATAATTGATGAACGAAGTATATTTAAATACATTACTTAATATATTACCAGATTATAAATTATTTTAAGAACAAAATAATTTATAATCTGGTAATAATATGCAGATTTCTTCCGTGCGCAACAAAATTAGAATTACATTTTATATTAGAATGAAGCAGATGTGAGAATAAAATTGAGTTTATGCGAATCAAGTTTAAAAACAATTGATTTCTTATCAAAAATTTAATAAAATTGCTGAAAATAAAATTTTTATATTTTGCTTTTTTACATTTAACATTTTTCATATAGCTTTCCTGTGATAACATATTACACCTAACATTGGACTTCTTAAATATCTTACATTCTGAAGAGATCTGTTACGTCTTTAAAAATCTGCAAGACATTTGATTATTACCACACTTCATATCCAAATACTAATTGTTGACTCTGCACCCATTCTTTTTAATTTAACCCACTTTAAAATCGCTGATAACGTAATGTCAGTATCACACCTATTTTTTCCTCTGCTTGAAATTCGTTATGTTTTTAAGAATTAGAATGCATTTTTGAAAAAGAGGTGGCATAAAAATTACAAAAAGTTTGTCATAAAGTTATTTTATGCTGAACTACTTAGAACAGGCTAAAAATTTACATTTACTTTTGATACATAAACATTTCAGAGTATGTATAAAATTTCAAGAATATTAGAAGATTCCTGAGACATTTCCTGTAGTTTAAATAACTTTATAGCATCCTTTAGATAAAGTCCAATCAGTAAAGAAGATTTCTAATTATGATGAAGAACACATCTATCCTAGTGATGGATAATTTCAACTATTCGTTACTTGCCTTATATATATCCTTCCACTCGATTGTAGACCGCTCTTCAATGAAGTTATTTGAGGAGCATGAAATGAGGTCCAAAATAATCTTATATATATATATATATATATATATATATATATAATTTAAGAAAAATATTATTTTTGATTTAATTTTGAAAATTGTATGGTGATGTAAGAAATTTCAACACATAAGTTTTCAGCCATTTCCAAGTGAATGATAAAAATAAAAATTTTGTTTCAAATTCTCCATCGATCTTTAATTATCTTAACAGTCATTAATTAGAGAACTTTAGTAAATTTTTCCAATAAAATATTAATGGATAAGCTTTTTAGCAATTTTTAAGCAATATTTTATTAATGGATAAGCTTTTTCCAATAGGAAAATATATTTTAATTATTATTCTTTGAATGTCTGATTTTAATAAGCTTGCAATTTGTATTGACTTAGATTAATTTTTAAAAAAGAAGTTTCATCTGAATGTAAAATTTTTTATGCTTTTTTAAAAAATATTTTATTTTCTTAATTATTATAAAAATTTATACCGTGGTTTTGGTGTCCTTTGGAACATGCATGAAATAAAATACAATATGATTACAGTGAAAAACATACCATTAGTTCCCAATAGATGGCACTGTCATCGATTATTTTCTTTTTTGGAAAAGTTTCCTGTTTTTCAACTCAATCAATAGTAGAAAAGACAAGTAAGGGGAAGAAAATGTGGTTCCATTATGCATAAAATTGCGTACTTTATTATTTCGGCACTCGCGGGTCTTTTTCAGCATTTGACTTACTTGATTAAGGTAATTTATAATTCATTTTTTATAAATAAGCACTTCAAAGTCTATGTAGCTATGGAAACCAAAACAAGAGTTGTAGCATATTTTTTTTCAACTGAAATACCGTTTTTGTATTATGAAGATAAAAACAAAATGTGACACTTTGTTTAATTTCTCATTTCAATTTTTTAAATGTTGCTTCTATTCACTAAAACTACTAAAACTCATTAAGAGTTATTTCATGTAAGTATAAACAATAACAAATTATGAATTCATTCTTATAATTGATATCAGAAGTTGTTCTTGACCATTATTTCCCATAAAATTGATATTTTTCTAACAGATAACTCTTCCTAGTTTAAAGTCTGAATTTCTGTCTAAATTAATATTCGAGTTATAAATTTAATTAATATAGACAAACTAACTATATTTTCAATTATTTTATTTATTCTCAAGAATATTTTGTGTAAAAATAGTATTTTTATTAAATAGAATCTTTTGGATGTCTTACCTATTCTATTTATATACATAATAATCTGAAAAAAAAATTTCGTTCAGGAAAAGAGAATACAAAAATATTTTTATTAAAAGGAATACACTAAAGCTCTTAAATTTCATTAACTTAAAATAATTTACATTTAATGAAATAACTTGCAAAGACGTTAATAGAATGAAATCAAGAAAACATGTTTATAAACATAATTATTTCTTACTGATTTATAATTTTTTTTAAATTCAAAAATTTTAAATCATTACATTGAAAAGAATTATATGATGCTATAGAAAACAAACTGTCAGTAATTGATTATAAACTTATTAACAATTTTAAAGTTTAACTCAAGGGAATGAATTATAAAAGGGTTGTGAGACAAAATTGAGGAAAGTAGGAATAGAAATGTATTCAAAAATATAACGGGCATAAAATTAACCAAGTAATTAAGAATTAAAAAGAATGAAGCCAACAGAATTTATCTTTAAAATTTCATACTACTGGAAACAGAATCAGAGTCTTATGAATAATGACAAGAAGGAAAATAACAAGCTAAGTGATATATGTATATATATGTGTGTGTGTGTGTATAATATGTTTGTCTGTAGTAAAATAGTCGTATAAATAAAATATAATTCTTAAAATCACTACATAAAAATATTACTCATTTTTTATCCTTGCCTGTATTAAATAGGCAATTTAGTTTGAAGGCGATGCACACACACACATATCTACTTTCAAATTTGAAATTTAATAGAAATGAATTTAAAGAGCTACGACATGCTTTTGTAAGATAACATTTTTAACTGAGCAAAATATTATTATTTCTTAAGAAAATTCGTGTTGGCTGTAAATAAATCTTGTTATTAACTGATTATATGCTTTAAATTAAATTAGATAATATCATATTCTTTAAAAAACGTCATACATAACTTCCAAAATGAAATACCTAAATATAAAATTCACGAATAATTTAAAAACAAACTCAAACTGATATTGCATAAAAAACGCTTATTTTTTAATGGTTTCGTTAGAAACATTCAATGAATGAACCAAATGGAGTATCACACAAATATTATTTCTTGCACGAATACAGATATATTAACTGTTTTTTTTATGCGAAAATAAAAGAACCGTTTGTTAGTATCGAAATAAATTAAATATTTTTTTCTAATGTTACCAGTCAAATATAGGTATTTTTAAATAAATTTGCATTTAAAGTTATTCTAATTAGATAATATCAATTTGCAGAAATACAAATGCAGTAACTGTTTATATCAAGATGTTTTACATACTCTGTAATAACTTGCATTTAAAAATTAATCAAAATTGTTGCTCAACAAAACTTTATTTTCGGGATGAAAATGAAACCATAAAAATAATTTTGAAGTTTTATCTATTTAACTATCAGATTTCTAAAAAACTTTTATCGAAGATGAGTACTTATAAGTAAATGAGTTCAAGTTGGTAAGCAAACTTTTGTTAAAATCGATTCTCAAGCTGTTTGGTTGGATACATTTAAAGAATATAATATTATTGGCACAGCAATTTGATTGACAACTTTTTAGTTTCACTTCACG
Organism: Latrodectus geometricus; assembly: GCA_026290005.1. Classification (NCBI taxonomy): domain Eukaryota; kingdom Metazoa; phylum Arthropoda; class Arachnida; order Araneae; family Theridiidae; genus Latrodectus; species Latrodectus geometricus. The sequence goes on from JAPDSC010047352.1 coordinate 6,298, forward strand.
ATTTTAAGTGTTATTTCGCAAATTCAAGTGTTTTGTAAAGGGACAACTGTCTCTTAGAAAAGATATGATGAGTCACCACAGTATATTAGATAGATAAAATGCTTGCATGGAACAGTAACTATTTGATTATATGAAATTGTTGTTGACGAAATTTATAGATATAGAATTAGTATACATACCATTTTCAAATAACAAAGGAATTGAAACAAAATATTAATTGTCAGAAAAATGCAGTCAATGTTTACAGACCAACGTTCAATAAAACTTAATTATTTATCAAAAATAAAAGAAATATTATGTTTCTTCGTTCTTGAAACATAAAGAATTTTAGATACAGCTACGTCAAAGGATTTCTTTGATAAAAAATTCAAGTATTCACTAACCAATTTATCACCCAAGAATTTTTATTTGTAAAGCTGTGACAAACTGTCATATTTTCAAGTTTGCTATTAACAGTTAATGCAAAGTATAAAATATTCTAATATAATCCCCTCAAATTTTAAATTTCTCACAAATAATAAATTAAATACATTTTATAGAATATTTTTGTGTGTTACTTGTTTCTTATGATTTTAGAATTATATAATATTTAGAAAAGAATCAAAAAACAAGGAATTGTTTTTTTTTCTATAAACTTTACACAAAGCTTAACAAAAAATATAAAGATCATTTAATTTACATTTTAATTAAGCAACTTTTACTTGATGTATTTTACGACTCTCCATATTTTAACATTTTTTTCGGCATAAAATTATGAATAAAATCGACACATATACTTTTAAAAGAATATTTTATATCTTGCTTATGCATGTTGACTATTACAATAGTATAAAACAATACAAATACCTAATATAGGCATAAATAACAAGAATATGAAATAAATGGAATAATTCGGAAATCACACAAAGAAGAATGTTTTCATATGAATGTTTATTATTTGTACAAAATTGATAGCAAATCATTTTTACATTTGTACAGTAAAAAATGTTTTGTTACGTAAAACTTCCGATTGAATATGTGATTCTCATGATACATCCGAAAAGCAAGAATCACCACTAAGCTTATATCAATTCAATAAAATGACAGTTTTAAAACAGTATGATTCATAATTACTCAGCACAAATATTTCAGCATTTAAAATTATGTACATACATTTTTCTTCAACTTTTAACAGCAGACATATATTTGAGACAGCATCAGAGTTAATATTATATTCTTCATTTTATAATAAATATAAACATTTAATGCTTGAAAATAAGGTTCAAATAATCATGAATATTTTGTAAAAAAATTATAAATTCAAAATGATATATCCTATGTATTAAGACCTTTGGAATCGCAATGTTTTTTATTCATTCAATTTTAACAAAAAATTTTCTACAGGATATTATATTATTGCTTATATTTATCAATGGTTTTACAATATAGGGCTATGTTTTTAAAAAAGCTATATTCTAACTTTGTTTTACTTTCTAACAATACTTATTTTAAGTTTTTTGAATTAAAATTCTTAGTAAGCGTTTATTGATTTCATAATTGTTTAATTTAAAATAATATATTATAAATATATTAAGATATTAATTATATATAAATTTGTTTAATGAAAGTGTTATTATAAATTTTAAATATTATACCTATGTACTATTAAATCAACTTGTAAAGAGAAAAAGTTTGCCAACAAGTATGAAACCATTCGAAAATTCAATATGCTGTTCAATGATTTAATGGAGATTAACGGAATTTTTAAGTATTTATTTATATTTTGCTTAAAATAATTTACACAAAGCAAACATTTCAGAATTCTACACAAACAGGCAATTTTGTGAACGCTATTTTTTAATTTTCTGAGCCTTATCAATTCAGTTTAATTATATAACTGTTCATTTTTTCTTTTTTTTATTCTAGATAATTGTCTTAACCATACTTAACATAGTACAATTTACAACAATGATAAAATTTATTCACACTAGATCATCATTCTACTTTTTTGAACAAACACGAAAGTAAAAATCAAACTTATTATGTCTAGTGTACCCGATTAAATTGTTCCTAAATGCTCCATAATTCATTTTCACCACTCTGGTATATTAATTACAAAACAATAACCATTATAAAATTGCAAAAAAATTCTTAACTCAATATTTTCCTTTTAGTAATCGCGCAAGTAATTTAAAGACATAAAATCTATGGTATAACGAATTAACAGGATTTGACTGGCAAAAGTATTTTAAGTTCCATGATCATAGAATTTTCGTTATTTATAAACTGATTCTTTTCAGTGCCATTCTAGCAATGTAGTTAGCTCAGTTGGTGATTTTACAATGGCAGGTTATTAAATGATGTTGAAAATAGCTTCAAATCGGTACACGAGTTGAAAGAAACATTATTCTATAAAATATCAAATAACAGTGAAGCCTGAAAAAAAAGTCTTGATGATCAACATCTGATGTTATCAACCTTGATAGTCAACAAGGTCTCTTGAACCATATGAACAAACAATTCCTCTCATTGATGTGGAATGTAGCGTGGGACATCAATAAATATACGAGTGCGAGCTGTTTTTAAATTCACCTTTTAAATTCTCTTTTGAACACTGTACTACTACCTTTGGATAATCAATGACTGGAAACATTTTATGTACCAATAGAAACATCATGGGATTGAAAAATTCTCCTAGATCTACAGCCCAATTTGTCAAAAAGGAACTCTTCAATCTGGAGGAGTTACACTGACAATACGGAGTATGTAAAATAGGCATAATATGCAATCACTGGTACGCCTAGAGATGAAACTAGCACTTGATAAATATGTAATCACCCAGTCTGGCCACCTACACATATCTATGTCCATCCTACATGTTCCGAATGACTAAGGCAATCACTGTGAACAAAGCCCAATTATATTGCTTTAGAGCTATTTAATGATTGATCTTTTGATTTTAGATCTATTGTCCATCTAAATCTCAGAAAACATATTACTAAGCATATCTGGGATTCCTTGGAGCATATCGTACAGAAAAGATTTCTATTTCATCTCACTTCTACGGTTCATGATCTAATTTGCAGGATTCATGGCTATAATTACTTCGAAATTACCTTTAAGAATAAGTCGAGAGAATGGTACGTTTGCAAAGTTAACTTTATTTATCATAGGATATTCAAATAATATATTAGGTAACTGTACTACTTTTTCTTTTATTTGAGCACTTGAATATTTACATAAATATACCTACATGAATATTATATTTCATTCTTTATGAATATTATATCTCTTAAAATGTAATTTTCTTTAAATTTTTCATATTTAATGTAAAGTAATTTATCTCTAGAACACTGTTATATGTGGTACTTTAAAATATATTAAAATAATATTCCGCTTTTAATTTTGGAGAAATATCAATTTATTTAAGTTATGTGTTTACTTTATTGTACCCGATATTAAAAGTTCTTAAAAGTAATTTGGAGGTAATTATAATTCGTTTAATTAATAAATTATAATAATTTAATGTTTCGTGATTTGAATTGCCTGTTAATATATTTTTTATTTCTGAAATTCATAATAATACTACCCTTTAATTTATTGTGACTATGCAAGACATTTTCTTCTTTTATTCATTTTTACTTTATTTCCCATCCTATTGCCACATCAAAATTAAATCCTGTAAGTTTTTTCAATTCATATATTTAAATTTCTGAGATTTATAGACACATTTCCTTCCAACAATTACGTCAAATTTAGAAATGATATATTTCTAATTTTTGGAATATTATTATAATTTTTAGGCAAGATATTTTCTCATATGGTTTAAACTTTTTACAAATTGAAATTCAAATTCACCAAATGCTTTTACTTTAAAAATGAATAAAGTATGCATAGACTTTCTGACAGAGAAAATTCCAAAACTATATATTCATTGTTGAAATGATGAAAAGTGCAAGAGAAAATTTTAGAGAGAATCTCATAATATCTCTTAAAACACTTTAATAACTTTTGCACGGCATTAAAATGGTATTTTCCGCCATACAGAAAAAACACTTCATTGTATGCTAGGTACATATTGAAAAATTGAGTTCTAATGTTTCTTCTGTCGTAGATAATTTAGTTGATGAATGAACAGGTTTACTATAACAAACGTGTCACAGGTTATAAGCCTGTTAAGAAGTTTATTCTTAAAAAAAATTAGACACTAAATTCATTGAATATTTTTTTACTTTCTGTAACAAGTGTTATCCTACTATAGAGGAATTCTTGTATGCAGTTCTCGATATTTTTGATAATTTCAAGGAATATACATGCTTAAATAACATTATTTCATACATAAGCCCATTTCATCTAAAAAAATTTAAACTTTAATTCATATAGTGACTTTTGATATCATATGCACACTTATTTCAAATATTTATTGGAATATCTAGTTATATTTTTGAAATTAATCACACAAATTAAAAATAAGTCTTAGATTATATACATATTAAGACTACGTAAATCCTTTCTTTTCCATAAATTAAAACAAAGGTTGTCTTAAATAATGTGCTTAAATTTGATGGATATATATATATATATATATATATATATATATATATATATATACTGAAACCACTATATTCACAAAATAATATTTCTCAATAGACAGCTCAGAAAACAGTTCATACCTCTTAACAAAAGGAACATGAATGAGAAAGCATTTTAGCCTTGCTGTCATAGTAAATCAATTTACAATGGCTGTTAAATTCAACAATGCATTTCGTTAGAAACTTATAGAAATAGAGTCATACTTTATTTTCAATTTTTAGCCACGAAAGAATGGTAATGATAAGGATACGAATGAAAGTTCTATTAGAAAAATCGATGCACATTTGTGAGAAACTTTGAAAATATGGATTTTGTTAAAGTTTAAGAATGGTTAACTTGTATACATTAATAACAAAATTCAAACGTAGATTATTTAATGTTTATTGTTTTATTGTATTCTCATAATCAATATAGGAGTTAATGAGTAATATCACTTAAAATATTATATTTTAGAGCTAATTGGGCAAAAGAGTCAAAATTTCACAAAGGGCTTGGTTTACTTAATAATTAATCCGTTAAATTATTTTAAATATCAAGAAGATTTAAAATGTTTATTATTTTTCTAAATTGTAAGATTTATTTAGCCAATTATCAATGGAACTGGAATCTTCACAAACTTGGTCTAAGTTTAAACTACTTTAAGCAAATAAGATTGAGATATATCATAATAATACAACGGAGTAGAACAAATGAATTCCTCCTGATTTAATCAATTATCAACATTTTGCATTTAAAATAACGAGAGTGTGATAATTAAAGGGAACTACTTAACAAGTGGACATAGATAAAATAACATAAATTAATTTCATCGGAAAAATTCTATTATAAATAAATCTTAACTTCATCAGTAATCCCACATTACATTAGTGTATAATTTTTGTAGCTCTAATTTATTCTAAATGAATTTCAACACCAATTATTATGCGTCCTTGTTAGAAAAAATTAACATATTTTACTGATTTATGACATATATTTGCATATGATATGATACTGATTATATGGGACCTTCTTCACTTACTTATATACACTTAAACATATAGTTTTTTATATAAAAGAATCATATAGATGCATTGAAATAAAGTACATATAGAATCCTCATTTGAGGATTAGAGATCATGTTTAAACAAAAACAATTTTTTTTACAAATAACACAAAACTGGACGGACATTTTTACACCTTGATACATGTAGTTTGTACAATAGGGAAATCTAATCTATTATAAATTATGTTATCTTGTTTCGTACAATAAAACACAACATACTTTGTACATACATTTTTGATACATAATACTGAATAAGTGAAATGATTACATCATTCACTTATGAGGTATATAATGCTCCTTTGTTCGTTTAAATTGCGATTTGAATTTTTGAGAAAATCTAAATCTAAATTAGCTGTCATGTAAAGAATTTACTATTAATTCAATGAAAATACACTTACATTTTCCTATACAATTTGTATTTTTTTACCGTATATATTATTATTTATTAAATCCAAATAAACAATATATTCATTGCATTATTTTTAGTGAAATACAAATGCAGGATTGATTTATTTTTTTAAAATTTTATCATGAATTTTTTAAAATTTAATGCTTGTGTTTGTTTTTTTTATTTTGAAATATTTCATCGTGAAGCTATACTCTGTAAAATCTTGATTTGCTTAAAACTATTTTTTTGCTAAAACCTGCATATTTTGGAGTATTTTAAAAAATAAAAATAATTATTTTAAGAAACATAGTGATTTCAAATATTTGAATTAACACTACTGTTCTACAAACTATACTTAAAGTAATTTATTTAAGAAATCAAAGTTTTTCCAGAACCCATCTGATTTTCTTACTTTAAAATTATTAGTAGGCTTTTTGTTCATAAATGCTCATTTTATTTTATTTATCCTTATGAAATACCCTAATTTCATCAATCAGAAGTACAATTTCTCATTGAAACGTGATGTGCAGAATTTTGATTAAAACATTCACATAAATTTAAATACATACCTCACTGTAATTAAACTAAGTTAAATTAGTATGAATAAAAAATTATTTTTAAAAAAATTTAGACTTTCATTAAGTATTTCCAACTTTAATTTCAATCAAATGGTGTTATCTTAACTATTTGTTTTAGATTCTAACTTTAAACAATTTCTTCGTTTTATATTAAAAGGACGGAATTAAACTATTTAATATTTAAAGACATGGTAATGAGCAATTGTTTAGTCTAACTGATAAAAACTTTGAAATTCGCATAGCGCACTATTTGCACCATTTTATTTTTAATTAATATTAAAAATAAAAGTTGATTGCTAACTCTCTAAGAATTTCTGGGGTTTTTTTTTATAAGAGAGGTCAAATATAAAATTTTAAGATTCGAGAACTTATTATGACTAATTTTTAACCATCTGGTTTCATTTCTGGTAATTTACTTTAAGGAGCGTTGTGCAAAAATTGTACTAAATTTTACCATTTATAAAATATAACCACAAATCAAACAGTCGTCATGTTCCATGATTGCGACGGTATACTTAGATCCCTAGTAATTGTTCGCAATGGAGCTTCTGATTTAGAAGTTGCATCGCAGTGAACAACGGTTTCTAAAGAATCTGTGCGCTGCAAAAAACATGAACTTTTTAAACTGTTCCCATCTTCCAAATTATCTAAAGGGTGAAATACATCTGGACGAGATGTTGAGCCACACTGTGAAGTGATATCTGCTTTTACAGTTTGTGATGGTAGGAATGTTGCGGTTGACGGAAATTTAGAATATTGACTACTTGTTCCATATTCGGCTTGCTGAGAGTCGCCATACTTTTGAATGTCGACTTCGGATTC
>JAPDSC010047355.1:0-15592 GCA_026290005.1 Latrodectus geometricus
TAAATCATGTATATAACAATATAGATATTTATTTTCAGTAAATATCACTTTAAAAAGCTAAAAGTAAAATCTATTTCAAAATTTTCAATTTATTTATCATACAAGGAAAAGTAATAAATATATGCAAATATAGGCCATATCTAATGTTTCATTAACATTAGATATGGCCTATATTTGCCTATGGCCTACAATTTTAACATTACTTATGTAAATGATTTTAAATTTTAAAAAAATTTAAAAAAAATTAATGATTTTGAGATGCATTTTAAAGAAATATCAGTTGTTGTTGTTGCTTATCCGCCTGGTGTAAGCTTTCCTACACCAGATCCAGAAGGCACAGACGTGCCAGATCCTCATAGATTAGATCCTGCTCATCCCACAGATGCCTCCAGGAGGCACCAAGACAAACAAGAAGGTGAGCAGGACTGGCAGAGAGGTAACAAGAACAAGGAGAGAAAATCCTCTCCCCATTCAAGAGCCTCCGACATTTTAAGTGACCACTCCTAAATCTCGCCATGGCCGATTGAAGAGGGCGGGGATCATTGCATGGCAGACCTGGAACATTGGCAGAATACCAATGGTGAACTGGTGGACGACGCCATACAGAGATCAATTTCTATCAGTTTAAGGAGTGTATTTCTGATGGAGTAAACTCATTTATATTGTTTATTGGCAGATCACAACCATTTTTGGCAAGCATGTCTGCTATCTCGTTACCATATACCCCCATGTGTGATGGTATGCACTGAAGGCAAACAGGGAAATATCAGTGATCACATGAAACAGAAATTGAAAGTTGGAAACTATGACCCGGTGATTATTCCTGTGACATGAAAAGTGTGTTTAAGTCTTTGAAGTTTGCATTAATTAACCATTAAAAGCTAGATTAAGAAAATTTTGTAGAAATAATATCAGAGACAAAGCAACTTTGATATTAGAATGTGTTATCAGTTTGAATATAAATATTGCAAGAATTTGTCATGAAAAATATTAAAAAAGTGAAATTTTTAATAATTTTGATAGAATTGAAAATGATCTTGTTTATGATAATGATTTTGAGCTGTATTCTGTTTGCTTATTGTAGGAGTAGAATCAAATGCTGGAGATGCTGATAAATGTTTATAGTTAATTATCTGTGAACAAAATAAGTTGTTTACAACAAAATAAGTTTCAAATAAGTCAAGAACAAATTAAGTTTCTTCTTAGGTAGTCTGAAAAAGTAGTGGCAGTAACTTGTAATGGCCTTATACAACTCACAATATATATGTATATACATTGTTTTGAAATTTCTAATTTCTAATCTGAGGGAAAATAAGTAGCATCATATTTTTTTATATAAAAATTTTAATTTAAAAAAAAAGAGAGAGAGAGAGGCAAATTATTTGTTTTGTGCAAATATGGCATAAATATTTAATCTTACCAATTATTCTTTTTTTCTCCATAAAGGCATCTTTTAATTCTATTGCTATTTGTCGTGTTTCTTCTACTTGCTTTCGATACTGCTCTAAAATAGGCTGTTTTGATAAATTATATTCAGAGATACTTTTATTGCTAGCAATAAGCATTTCTCTTTCAGCTTCTATATCATGAACCTAAAAGGAAGATCACTTTTCACAATATAAAAATTATATGAATGTTAGATCAAATTCTTACTCTTTGGGTGCAATGATTATTTTATAAAATAATGTATATAAGTAAAAGAAACTGGCTTGGTTTAGTTAGTATTCAACAGTCAATTTTTTGCACATGAAGATTAAATAAATAGAGATTACAATTTAAATTGCAAATGACAACAAATCCTAAACTAAAGGTGAGAATTGAACCAATAAATCATTGAAATGAAGGCCAGCTTTGTGTAACAGGAACTGGATGAAAATATAGCATTTTGCCAAATTTTTATACATAGTTCTTTGGTTTCTCTAAACCATTCTTTTGCTTTAATTTAAAATACTGCAGAAGAATAGGGAAAGAAGTCTAGTTTACCATTTACTGCAACATATTTTCTAATGTTGTTACACACACACAAAAATACCTTACATATATAAATTATTAAAAATTAACTGTTGATAAAAGTGGAATAATTTGACATTGTACTTCTGACTCCATCTCAGCAATCTATAGGTAGTGATATCATCAACATATATAGACATTTTCAAAAATTTAAAAATAAAGAATTTTATTACAGTTGAAATTGAACCATCAAAAAGAAAATTTCCTGAAAATGAATTTCCTCTCAGATATATATGAAAAAAAAATGGCTGATTTTTTATGAAAAAGGAATTAAATATTGTAATTTCTTCAGAAAGAAATCCCTTATACCCCAATAAAAAGAATATATATTGAATCACAATAATCAAAATAAACTTTAAAATAAATTAGAAATGGAACTTAGTAAGAAACTCTTAAAATGAGATAATATATATAGTTGCTACTTTCAGGCATCAATCTGATTAGGACAGTTTAAAGTGTCATTTAATAATATTATCTTCTGTAATTTGAAAAAAATTTGAATTTGAAAAATTGATTTCTTATATCTCTGTAATTTGAAATATTATCTTATCAAATTTACTTTATTCTTTTTCTATTTTATTTTTTTTTTTTTCCTCTTCAATTGTTACTTGTTCTGTAGTTTTTCTTGAATGTTTACAAGTCTTAAGTCTAATAAATGATGTTATTATCAAGAGCTATTGCTTAAAAAATTCATAAGAAATAATTTTACTGACAATAGTAAAAGTAAAAATATTAAATATCAAATCATAAAAATACAATTTACTTAATTATTTTTCAATAACTTTAATACTTAATTTCAAATTTTTCAATTTATGGTAATAGAAACTTATTATCTGTTTAGTCTGGTATAAATGAGAGTTTTCCAAGTTTCTTCCCTTGCAATATGTGAACATGAACCACTATCTTTCAGAAGTTTTCTCAGAAGGCAATAATGCATGGTGAATATTGAAAAGGGCCATATAACAGGCTTTAGCTATTTAGGAATTCATCACAAAGTGTTAAAAATTTTTTGAGATTTAACCATTAATTTAATATTAATTTTTCCCTCTTATTTCATCAAATTAATTTAAATTACATAAAATAATAAACATTTTAACACACTAATTTCACTTTGTTAGAATATAAAAATGTAAATTATAAAAAATAACATTATTTACTTTTTAATTTTCAACATCATTAATATTTAAAAATTTGTTTAGCATTTTAAAGTAAAAAAATTTTAGAGTAAAAAAAATTTCAAAATAGACTGCTTTAAAAATGTTCAGCCATCAAATTTAAAGTCTCTGTATATTAATATTAAAGTTCAGAAAAAATTTAAACAATAAGTTTTTTATATTAACAATAAGTTTATTACATTATTATAAGTAAAATTTTAATGGCTGTCCATAATCCTTTAACAGTTATCCATTTACAAAATTCATAAATATTATCAATCTCCAATATGGCTAAAACTTTAACTATTCAATTTTAAATTATTTTCTAGTCTTTTGAAATGAACATTCATATTTTAATATAATTGTAACCTGGATTTCGAAAATATGATTCATGGCTATCTTTTGAGACATTTGAAAAATACCTGTTTTAAGTCATTAATTATTGTTTTCAACTTATCATCATTATTCAAAAGTTCTTTTAGTTCTTCATCATTTAATTGGTTTAATAATCCAGTAATGTGACTGTAATCAGGAGTGAACAGATGAGAATTCATGGTGCTAAAAATAATAAAAAAATATTTTCGTAGCACATTAGAAATTTTTATTTAAAATATACATTTATATACTTAAAATATATATATATTTAGAATGTATTTTAATTTTTTTAATTTAATATCCATAATAATAAAGAAGAACTATTAAATGTCAAATCAATATAAAAAAGTAAAAGATATATCAAAGCATTCTAGAAATTTTTTGCCATTATCAATATTTTTAACATGAAATACTTTTAAGTATTTTGAATTATCACAAATGGTTTCCATCATTACAGCACATTGAAATAAGTATAATTCATAAAATTCAAATACACTATATGCAAATTAAACAATTACATATTAAAAATGGCTGTATCCCAGTGTACGGTACACTATTTTTATACAATTAATATAATTATACAATTAATATAATTTTATAATATAGAATTATATTATTTTATAGAAATAATATAATTTTAAACAATATTATATACAATTAATTATAATTGTATACATGCGTACCGTACAAGGAGCGTACCTTTCACTGGGAATCAACCTTAAAAATATCTATAGTCAATTTGTATTAAACTTACAAGAAAAATCTTGATGTAAATAAATAAAATAAATAAATAAATAAATGAAGATGAATGAAAGGGTAAATTCAAAACCTAAAGAGATTTTTTTATAAGAAAAGTTTTAATACTTATGTATTTATTTAAAATTTTATAAGAAGCTAACATAAAACTTAAAGAAGTTATTTTAATGTTGATGCATATTAAAAAACAAAAACAAATAGGACACAAGTTTAACAGTAAAAAGGCAGGTCCACTCAACAAACATTAAAAATGATTAGTAATACAGATAAATTTATTATTTAGCACGTCTCGGAAAGATCTGAAAAAGTACATCAAAAGAATAAAAATGAGAGTAAAGTGATTTGATCATATTCTAAACATAGACCATGATACAGACAATTTATCAGAGATAATGAGTTAATGAATTTTTAAGCTTAAAAATAAAGGAACTTTTATAATTATTGGAAATAATTTTAACACAAAACTATTTTAAAATATTATTTCTATTTAATGACATAAAAATATGCCACAATAAGCAAATCTGACTAACAAATCATTTGTACCATATAATATTGAGTCAAAGCATTAAAAGCACTTATTGCATTACCAGGATGCAAGATTTATTGCTGATAAAAATTTTAACTTTTGCTACGAATCTGAAACAAAGAAAAACAAACAAAAACAAGATTTACTGTTGCCAAAATAAAAAGTAATAAAGGCAAAATTTCCAAAATGTTTTATAAAATATAAAAACTTATAAAAACAAAAAAAAAAAAACTTTTAAAATAAAAATATTGTGCTGAGGAACTTTTTTAAACGGTTTTGTGTTATTCAATATAATAGAGATCCGTAATAAGAACACATCGTTACATTTTTAATAAAATTGCTTATCTTTAATATTTGTTAAATTTGCTACTCTTCTCTCATTTCTGAAAGAGAATTTATTGGTTTTTTTATCTCTAGAAATTTCCATGCGTTTTCGAATAATATTTTATAATATTTTTGTTATTCTATTAATATATGATGCTTTCGTGCTATAGAATGATAAAGCCAAAACACGAGGCTCGCATTGTGGATGCTATCTTGAGCAGGAAGCAACTGAGGGCATGCTGTGGCCAGCTCTATCACTGGACCTTAACCGAATCGAGCATGCCTGGGACGCTCTAGGACAACATGTAGCTGTTCTCAATCCCCCTCCTAGAAACGCTATTCATCTGCTTTGAAAGAGTTATATAACTCGGACTTCTTACACAATTAATAGACAGCATAAGTGAGAGCATCACACATCGCTGTATGTGCTGTTTTGCTTCTCAGGGGGATCATACTCCATATTAAGGGTACTTTTCCTATACCAAATTCATACCTTCCATTTGTGCATTGTACACATGTGCTAATTTTTATAAAACCATAATTGCCTAGTTATTTCTTTTTATGATATATTTTATCTTCCTATGTGTTAAATAAGTTTCATAAATTTTACGCACTAACCTTTTGCGTTATCGCCATTTTTGTGGATTTTCCTTTTTTTATGATAAACAATGTAGTTCATACGATTCTTCAGATGATCTAATATAGGAGTTTAATTGATGTATATGAATTTTATTTACTGTTTTTCGAATTAAGAAATTATGTTTATAAATAATCATATATATTTAAATAGAGGATAACAATAATTTGTAAATATTTTTGGTAGTTTTCTATTTCTGAAATTGGATTGATTGCTAAATTAAGCAATTTTACACTTGTGAGTAATTTTAATTTCGTCTCATCCTTTATATCAACAATTCTTACAAATTTTTAAACACATAATATTTAATTTATATAAAATAAAATAGTTCTTAAGTCAAATTTAATTATTTATTTCATTAAATATTTTTAAATAATAAATTGTGTTTACATATTCTTATGAAATGATAAATAGTTAAACAGTTCAAATTTAATTTCATTGGCAGAAATTTATTGAAAAAATTATTTGTCCTTTTTAATGTTTCTAATGATTTAAAAGCCTTAGTTATTTATTTAAAAATATGAATGTTAAACTATGAAAATTTAATGAAGAATTTGTTGATAAGAAAAGTTCGTTTATTGAGAAACACGAATATCATCAAAATTTTTATATCAATATTATTTTTCCTAACTGAATTACTGAATATGACATGCCTCGTAGACGTTGAAATGAATCAATTATAAATATATTGCATTAATTGTCATATTAAACAAATTGCAAAGTGCAGAAAAACTAACAGAATATTACAAGCACAACACTCATATTTTGATACATACTTTTTCCTTGTTTTATTTTCAATTAACATTTTACTTTATAATTACTAAACAACAAATGCCTTCAAAACTAAAACCGAGCTTAGAAAGTAATACTAATAAATTATATGGAGAAAATTTCTGGTGTATATAAGAAAATATTGCAATTAATTAATATTGTATTGATGTGTGTAAATTAATTTCGCTGCTTTCATTGATGGTTGATAATTTATTAATAAAATTACAACTAGCAGTATTTGGAAAAATAATTAAGACCAATTAAAAAATATTTTTAATAACGTTTAATGATATTTTTATACTATGATGGATTTTTTAACCAGATTCATTATTACTTCTCTCATTCTGAAACACGATTTACTTCATCAACTTTCAAATTTATGTATGCAATTGACATTCAGATTATATACAGTTGATGTGAAGTATTCATTTGTTAAATAATTTTATTTATGTAAATTATTGTTGCTTATGCAAAATAAACCAGGTAAAGATAGTTGAATGCTTTTTTTCAACATATTTTGCATTAAATTTACGGACACAGACAAGTATCATATTTTCACTTGAGTAAATAAAATTATATGAAAGATTTGTTAAGAGGAAAACAGGATTGTTCAATATATAAGATATTACCTCAAGCATAAAAACAAACATAAGATAAAAATATAATAATTATACCAAGTTATTACAATTAACATTGAATTCAAAAATGTATATTGAATTGGATATAATATCAAAAGCAAAAGTAACACAGCATTTAAATTTATAACTATTCTTTTTAAAAATTATTTTCTAAATATTATTAATTATGTTAAATCATATAAATAATTATGTTAAATCATATAAATAATTATGTTAAAATTTTATTAAATAATTATGTTAAATCAAAGTATAACAGTCTGAAAAATAAATGTTTTTCAAATAGAAAGATATTTTTTTTTATAAGTATCGATTTAGAAATAAAATCATAATACGAAATTTAATAAACCTAATTACACAACACATATAAATACACATAAATGTACTCAAAAGCAAATTACTTAAATACAGATTTTAATGAAAATAAAATAAAATACTCTTCTAATTTTTTTGTAATTTAATTAAATATTCCGTAACAAGGAAAAAATTATACATTATTTATTAGATTTGTTTATTTAATAAATTCTCGATTATTCAGAAGGTTCTAAACTTAACACCTTATATATTCAGCTTATAAAATATAAAACAATAAAAATTAAAGTTTTCAAATTTAAAAAGCTGCCTTAAGGTAAATCTCAAAAATAAATAAAATAAAGATTTGATTAAATAATCAAAAAGGAATTATTTATTTAAATCCAACAAATTATACGCTGATAGTATAAATATTTCTAAATAATCCTTTTTGGTATAAATACAGAGAGGAAAGCGCCTTAAAAGAAGTTTTAAATCATGCCCGCAAAACAATGCAAATTATTTTTAAATGTTTTAACTTGTGTGGTTTTGAGTTCGCTGTTTTGTCTTATATTTATTCATGAGGTCTACTTCATAAAAATCTATTCCAAAGATAAAAAATATGACAAATTTATATTATTCCTGTTCTAAATTGATTTTGTTTTCTGGGAAGAAGGAGTGTATAAATCCCATTAGAAAATTAATTCATCGTTATAAAAATGTTTTATAATCCAAAATAACACGCTGTTTTATAAGAGTTACATCTCGGTTGACATTCCTTTTTTTGTGAAAAATCAATGAAGCTCAATTTGTTGAAAAAGACTCTCCAAACCAGATATTTTAATATTTTATTTTATAAAAACAAATGAATATTAATGTCATCCTAACATAGAAAGTTTTGAGGTATAAAAAATATTTTTCTAATATTTTTTATACCTTGATAAGTAATTTTTATGACTTATAAATTGTTCGCCGTTAAAATTGTAACATTATAAAGAAAAGCAAATTAAAAATGATATTTGTTGAACGCAATATGTTAAAATTGCAGCATTATAAAGGAAAGCAAATAAAAAATGATATTTGCTGTACGTTAGCAATATGCCATGAAACTGAAATGACTAAACTTATGAGTAGTTTTTAGGTACACAAAAGTCCGAAATTAGTAGAAATAGATGCTGCCCTTTGTAACTAAAATGGACCTTACCTTAGGCAAGATGATCACGGACGCGCCTTAAAAACATTTATTGACAACACCGATTTCACTCTCCATATCCCCAACAAACCCACCCACTATGGTTCCATTAATGGAAGCTTCATTGTCTTGTTAGTGTCCAGAGATATTCCCTCTCCTTCAAATATCATTACCGCGGAGGAACTGCCATCGGATCATTATCCGTTCCTGGCCACTTACGGAAACCAAGTCATTACCGAGTCCACAGCTATGCCCAGGAAAACCAACTGGAAAAATTTTAGACAACACATAATTAACCATATACCTTTTTCTACCTTCACCCCTGCCTCCAATAGCAAGATCTTAGAACATAAAGTTAATCATCTAACAAGTACCATCCACTTTGCAATCAATGAATCTGAAATTAAAAGCAAAACCGCTAACACCTCCTACCTCCCTGACTCACTCTCTAAACTAATTAAAGAACGCAACAGACTCCGCAAATTCTACAATAGATACAAAATTCCAACAATAAAAACTCAGATAAATAAAATTAAAAAACTTATCACCAGACAAATTGCTGAACACAACCAGCGTTCCTGGAACGATTATCTTATTAACATCAATGTGGAAAACGGCTAATTTTGACGATCTGCCAACAGGTTCAAAAATAAAGATCAAACTATGCCACCGCTCGCAGATGGTCCAAAAACTATCACCTCGAACAAGGACAAAGCTGAAATCCTAGCCTCTGCATTCGAACTTCAATTCCGAACCAACGACTCTGCTAACCCTGCTATTGACCGTATAATTCACCAATCGATCATTAACTACTTTGGTTCCCCCGCAACAAGTACCCACACCTCCCACCCCCAGCTAATTTCAGCTTTAGAGGTGGAAAAAGTTATTATGGAACTCAAACCAAAGAAAAGCCCCGGAATTGATAACATCTCAAACAAACACATGAAGCAACTTCCGGTCATTGCAATTTGCCTTTTAGCAGACATAATTAATGATATAGTTAGACTAGGTCATTTTCCACAAAGCTGGAAGAAAGCAACAGTAGTTCCGATCAGAAAGCCGGGTAAAAATCTTAAAATACCTACAAAATACAGGCCCATCTCTCTGCTCCCTACCATGGGAAAAATAGCAGAGAAATTCATCTTAAAACAATTATTAGAATACGAAGAATTTAACTCAATTATCATTCCCCATCAGTTTGGGTTCAGGAAACGACTATCGACAGTGCATCAATTGCTAAGAGTAGTAGAGGAAATTTCAAAAAATATTGCTATCAAAAACTCCACTGGCGGAGTATTCCTAGATATCGAAAAGGCTTTTGATAAGGTGTGGCACGAAGGCCTTATTTATAAAATGATTAAGTATAACTTCCCCCGCACCTAATCAGGCTCATTCGAAACTACCTATCTAATAGAACATTTGCCGTCAGGATAAACTCCATCCATTCATCAGAAAGGCCCATTTTGGCAGGCGTCCCCCAAGGATCACTGCTGGGTCCCTTTTTATTTAATCTGTACATTAATGATATTCCTCAAGACCCACGAACCATGCCCTGCCTCTTCGCAGATGACACTGCCGTTCTTGCTTCCGGACCTAAACATCAAGTCATAAGAGATACACTAAAAGAACATCTTAATGAAATAAACAAATGGATTAAAATTTGGAGAATTAAAATAAACATAGTTAAAACCCAGGCAATTCTATTCAGTAAAAAATTGCGAATAAATTGCCGTAACATCCAAATTGCAGGTGAAAAGATTAAATGGAAAACTGACATCACATATCTGGGAGTCAAACTCGATAAAAGACTGACTTGGAAGCTACATATTACTGATATCAGAAACAAATTCATTGGAGCTACAAAAACCCTCTTCCCACTTATAGCCTGGAACTCGAAATTGTCCCTTAGTAATAAGCTCCTGATCTACAAGTCTTACCTCAGACCGATACTAATTTACGCAGCACCAATCTGGGGTGGAGCATGTGTGACGAACTTATCCATCATCGAACGCAAGCAGAATAAACTACTCAGGCTTATTTCAAAATCCGAGCCCTACTTCAGGAATCAACTCATTCATAAAAACTTAGGGATGCTGACTCTAATAAATTACATCAAGCATCTTTCATTCAGGTTTTACAATAAACTCTATAACATAAATAATTCTAAAATTCAAAAAATTGATAACTATAATCCATATGAATTAATACATTTTCACAGACCCAGAGCCGTCCTCAGGATCACCCCCACAACTGAATAATTATCTCTCTTCCCAAACCCTAATTTCACAGCGATAGCCCCCCTCCCTTCCGTTTGCTTACAAACATTGTTTATATCCAGGAGAGGGCGGGGCTCTTGTCTCCTACGCCGATTGTTAGAGCCGCTAAAATGTTTTCTTAACTGCAATGGGCATTTTGCCCAAACATTTAGGTTAATTACTTTATTTGCAATAAATTTGGGACTGCTCTTCTATTTCCTTTGATTTTGTATATATTTTTTTATCATTTATTTTGTATATATCTCAGTGTCTTAATTTCTGGTAACTACCTCCTGTAACTACTTATGAGTCACCATGCAAGCACTCAATCTGGGAGTACTTATTCTTTTATTCATCGTTGTAACCATGCATAGATCTTTAAGTGTAATTTTAGGTTATACCCTTGTTATTAAAAGAGGTCAACGGCTCCTGCTGGACACCTCGTCACCACATCTTCGACCAACGAATAGTTGGAACTTTCGGTGAAGCCAAAGATTAATACCTTAGGCAAGGAATTGAACTAGTCTTGGAAGAAAGAAATGGGAAATTCATCCCATGCTGGTTCATGTTTATGTTATTTCATCAACCGCGGTAACTAGAGAAGGATGGTGGGTGTGAATATCTCAAAAACTTACAACTATTGGTGAAAATCGAAATGTTTCAAGAATCACAAATAAAATTTTGTAGGTAAATTATTTGTAAATATCAAGTTAAGAAATTTTTCGCTGCATAAATGCATTATAGTTTTCATGTACCAAAAATATAAAATATGCAACTCTTATAGAAATTAAAAAGATAAGATCATTAAAAGAAGAAACTAAAGAAAAATATGTACAACTCTAAAATAAGGAAGGAAAATACTTAAAAAAAATTATTTTTAACAAAAGTATTGTGTCCCTCTGATAATAAATTCACTACCTAAGGTAGATAATGGGGAAAAAAAAGTATATATATGTGTGCGTGTTCAGTACAACTATTGAATCCATCTCAAACTTTAAGAGAATATGCCTATTTCAAAAATCATTAAATTCGGAAGTTTAAGCATTTAAAATTTAAGAAAATTATTTTTGTAATAAGGTTATTTATAGAAAGTAATTCAGAAGCCATACAATTCTGGAAAATTTCTCTTATAAATTTCCGTCGTGTAAAGCTGTAAGCTCAAACGAGATTCATGGGAAACGACATGGATCTTTTCTAGCATCATCATTTACTGTAAACATTTTTAAAAATATGATCCCCGCAACTGTGTCAACAGAAACTGCAACACTGCTCTCTGAGAATAACCTATAGTAATATGTGTTGCATCCTATTATGCAGCAGATATTATCACACCATCCGTATTGATATTTTTTGTCCTGCCTATATTATCCAGCTTTTATTCAGTGTGCGTGACTTGGCTGTATTGATTTTCGATACTCAGAAGACTGCCCTATTTCTCGTGGAAGATGAGATGCTACATGCATTGCATTCTAGGACTTTCTGATCTTATATTGACCTAGTAGTTAAGTGACATCAATCAAATCTGTTTTGTGTATTGTTGGATAGTATGGAGCTAGAGTATTCAACATAGAAGTGTATATAATTAAAACAAATAACTATTTATTAGTAAAGATGCCTAATAAAAGTTGCCGACAAGGGCTCTTTATACACCTTTTTTCTCTAGCTATGAGAGAATTTATAAGTTACAGATTAAATCGAAACACTTATAAAAGCTTGGTTTCTTTGAACCTTTTTAATCTACCAGGATCTAGATAAAATTGGATTCCAAATTATTACAAGTATCTATGTCTGAGGGAGGAATTCAATTGAAGATCTGAAAACAAACTATTCACTCCAATATATTCATCTGAACATTTTTTGAGAAACAAAAATGTATACTATTAAACAACACGCTGATTGCGATTAAATAAATGAATCAGTAGTAGAGACAGTAGTTTCTTTTGATGATAAACTACTAAAGACAAATAACTCTACACACTAATTGATCTTCTATTTTGGGTCTAAGATTTTTTTTTTTTTTAACTCTTTAATAAGAACAATATGAATATTTAAAATGCAAAGGAAAACATAAGAAAAAAATAGAAAATAAAAAACAAGAAAAGTCTAAATGAGAGGAAATGTCTGAATTAAAAACTTTTCCTTCATCAGAGGAGCCTGGAACAAGCGGTTAGGTTGGCAATGGTGTGACTTTGGACACAGGAGCTAATTGAACAGTTTAAAGTACACTCCGAACATCACATCCAAGATGGGAATCAAATCCACAAATTTTTAAACCAAAGGCAACAGCACTAACCTTTCAGCTATTTGCTTGGTCCATGGGACAATGTGTTTCAAATTCATTAAATTAATTTAATCAAATGAAATTTAATTAAGGAAATGAATTTAATTAAATGAAATTGATAAAAGAAAAACTGTATATATACACATGGATACTTATATAAAATGTTAAGAAAAATGTAAATGTTCGTGAAAAAGTCCTGTTTCTGTTTATTTATTTAGAGTTACTATCGTTTAATTTGTGAAATTATTTTCTCAACAACTCTTATTCTGTGAAAATAGCTGGTTTCTAAGCTGAGAAACGCTCTGAAACCAACTATTTTTATTATATTATACTAAAAATGTTGCATTTTTGCCGTCAAGCAGTCTCACATTTTATGGACTTGATAGGATGTGAGACTGCTTGGCGGCAAAAATAAGTCAACATTTTTTAAATTTCGAGTAGATAGGACCAATAAAAGCAGAGTTACTAAAAACAAGTTCTAGAAACTTCCAGGTGCCTATACCGCAGATGAATGAATATCGGCCTCAACCAAGCCATGGATTCATCAAAGTGCAGCAAAGAAAGACTGAGTTTTCTATGTTTGTTTAAGTATATAATAGAAACTGTACAGTTTTTATTAGTATGTATAGAAGCTTCAAGTTGAATTGTAGCCATTCTGACTAATAGAGCTGTGTGAATAAAATGTTTTATAAACTAAAATATATTAATCTTTATTTTTGGATAATCATAGCCTAGTCACCACGAAAAAAATCGTAACAATAAGAAAAGGCAATATTAAGCATTGCCTACTAGTGTCTGAAAAAGACATTAAAAACAAATTTAAACTTTTCTGCTAAAATGAAAAATTCTTAACATTAATAATTAGGGTCTTCAAACTTCAACCTTGGAAGGCACGCTCATTCTTCTATTATGTCAAAAAGGCCAACAGATAGCTGCTAGAATGAAATGGAACATTCCTTCACTAACGCAGTTCATAAAATTTAATTTTTTTTTTTTTTTTTTAAAAATCCTTTTATCTTTTAAAGCAATTTTACTCTTGTCTAATTCTGGAAAAGTCTAAAATGAAGCATCTGTTAGTTAGATCATTATAATTCTGAAATTGCTTGCTATTTTTTCCTTTCAGAACTCCTTAGCGTGTCTAGGGTACAAAATGCAAAAATGGACTTTCCTAAGTATTCAGTTTCATACAAATATCAAAGATTTATCACTTGTTAGAAAACATTACTTTTGAATGTTTTTGAATAAGCTTCCATGACACATAATTCCATTTTACGAGTGTAGTTGAATTACTAACACTATTAAATTAAACAACCATGACGTTATTAATGTAATATGCTGAAAAATTATGACAAATAATTATTATCATAATATAGTAGCAACTTGGAAACAATAAAATAAAGTTTTTATTCAGAAAAAACATTTTAACAACATACATATCAATAATATAATTGAAAAATTAATGAATTAAATAATTTCATAAAAATAATTCATTATCAAAACATGACTAGACTAAATTAAGATAAAATTCGTTGGGTATGTATCTCAATTTCTGTATCAACAGGTGAAATACATATAAGCCACTGTGAGAAAATGCACTCTCTTCCTCGCTGATCTTTTCAACACAAACTCCAGTGGTTCAAGAATCAAGTATTGCAAACAAAAATATTAATGAAATTTTTTTCATTGAGTTGTTTTTAATAAAAAAAAAATAATGAATAGTTGTATTTAATATTGTTTAAGACACTCATACATAAAAATTAATGTATTTTATCAAGTGTGTATTTAAATTAACAAGTATGACCATAAATGTAAAAAGTACACTCTCATAAAACCTAATACTCTTAACATTTGGCATATTTAAAATGACAATTGTACAATGCTAACTTTTAAACAGACAAGATTAGAGAACATTAAAATGAAAATTCACCGTATATTTTGATTAAAATTTGAAACACTTAACTTTCACAGATTTACATCTTACATCACTGCAACTATAATTATACATGGGAAGTGATTACAGTGAGAGAAGTCTCATTAACTATCTACACATAAATTTGAACACATACTATTGATTAAAGAAATGTGGAATTTTTGATTTACATATAATAATTTCAATTACATACTATAATATATTTGAATACATATGTACAAAACATTTTTCATTGCAACAAACCAGTATAAAATGGAAAAATTGCTTATTGTCAACTTGTTAAATAATGTCTTTGACAAGCAATATAAATTTCAATTTATATATTTTTGACTCATAAAATCTGTTTCTTTCTCAAAATTGCAAGTACACGAGAGAAATTTATATTTTAACAAAATACTCAAACCAAGATTTAATGCATGAAATAAAAGTAATTTTTTTCATACCATTAAACAAAG
>JAPDSC010047358.1:0-24350 GCA_026290005.1 Latrodectus geometricus
GTTAATTACATTGTGATAAAATATTAAATTTGATCTTACTTTTCCAAATAAAATTATATAGCAGTCATTTACAGTAATAACAGATGAAATTCATAAAATAAAATAAAATAGTACTAAGTTTGAATAATTTATTACAAATTATCTGCGTTTAAAGCACTAGAAATATTTAAAATATAAAAGAATAACATTTGCTGGCATTTACGGCAAGTTGCTGGTACTAGGTGCAAGAATTTGATTTAGTCAAGTGTGTTTGCAGTTTTGTTTCACCATTCCTATCGCTGATAAATATCTTAGCTTAATGTTCTTTGGTAGAATATAAATCAAACTAATCTAAAAGCATTTTAAAATGAAAACATGGCCCTATTACCTTACAACACCATTTTCGAAAAGTGCAATATATTTCTCATAAAACATTAAAGTTTAGGTTCTGAATGTTCAAAATGCATAATGCTTGTTTTCAGTAAAAGAAAATGTTCGAAAGAGTAAATTATTTATGGATGACATATAAAGATAATCAAAAAGTAAATTTACAATACCTGCAAACGATTTTATAAATGCATTTCTTTTTTAAAACATGTAAACTCCAAAATAAACTGTATTGCTAAATATGCAGTCATGTTTAACATGCAGCAGTGAAAAACATGGGTTATTATGTTATAAATAATAGAAAGCAACTCTCTAAGCACTCAGGAACACATATCACTTTTATCGCTAGCATAAATACTTATTTACGAGGTTAAAAAATGAAAACAAACATTGGATTTTACAACTTTCAGAGAAAAATTGCCATCTGCCTAGCTCAGAATATTTATCTGCAAATGCAATTTTAATTTGAAAACTAATTTTATCATTTATTTTATTTTATATATTTTGCTCCTAAATAAATAACAAATTATTATTTGTATAGTCTTAGCTTCATTAATTTTGATTGCTGCAGAGTTGGAATGTACAACTAAACTCAATATTTGAAGATTTGCGATTGTAAAAATGAATTAGTTTATCATCATCCATGGTAAAACTTAAAATTTTTATTGCATTGGTTTGATTTATTACAGAGCTTAGTTTAAATAATGATTCGAGATTATTTGCAAGGATCAGCATGCTTACTTCGTAATATCCTAGAGAGGGAATTATATAAAACCACTAAGAGGAAAATAATGACGTAAAATAACATTTTTACTTAAAGCAAAATTTATTAAGTATTAATGTGTGTTCCACGGAAGTTAATTATCATTGTGTAATAAAGCAAGGAAATTTTTTTAATAACAAATGCTATGTTTTCTTTAAAGTACTTTTCTTTCTCCAATAAATTTTTATCCTCTTAAAATAAAATTAGGTCTGGTTGTGTGTGAATTTGAGTTAAATTCGATTACAAAATTCTTTAAAGATCAATCAAACATTCATTTTTATCTCTGATAAATTTATATACTAACATTTTTTCTCATTAAAAATAATTAGCCATACAAAACAAAAACTATGCAAATCAGTGCATACTTAAATGTACTGTCATCAAAATAATGTGGGTAGTCTTATAACATAAGATTTATGATGATTATAAGAACTGAAAGGTGCTGTAAGCGTATTTAGGGTTCTAGGAAGATTTTTCACAGACAACGAAACGAGGTGTTTTCAAGAGAAATAAAAGATGAGCTTGAAAATTCACATGCATTCACTCCGATAGTTTAGTGTGCTAAAGTAACAACGCATCACTCATGTTAATGACTAGAACTAGATCCAGGACATTTTATTCCAAAGAGCCGTGAACAAAGCCATGCTGACTGACACTAATAGAAGAGTGCTTAGGCATTGAACTTTTTTAAGTGATTTTTCGAAATAGTTCTGTATTTATAAAAATATGACTAAAAAATATTCCGTAGATATCAGGTGTCATGTCATTCAGTTCAAAACATTAATAATCTAGTTTCGAAATGAATCTTGATATGGCAATTTAATATGTATTTCTATGAATTTAATGTTAATGATGCCTAAGATTATGCTTAAAATGTCATAAAATGTATTCAGACTTATAAATGATTTTCCTGTTTAAGAAAATGTTTTATTTTGTTTGGTTAGCCTCTATTTCAATTGTGCCTAAAGCGGTAACACATGAAGGAATTGTAAAGTTTTTTAATAATCTTCTAATTTTTAGCAATAAATTAACATTGAGAATGTCTTAAAAATATTAAATGCTACAGGACACATTGAACAAATGGTAGTTTAGTGCAAACGTTCAATTCTTCCAAAGTTCAGAGCTTTTAAAATGTTTACTGTAAACTTAACATACAATTAATGTGAAAAATATTCTTAAAAATCTTAATAAGAGCCCTGGAAATGTGTACTATGATGATGATGTTTGGAAGTAAAAGTTAGTGGTAAAATCGATATTCCATCGTTTATCAAAAATCTATAAGTAAATGAAAGAACAAACTATCAAAGCAGAATATGGTTTTAAAAAAAATTGATAACTTTCGCTTGTTAAGTAAAATAATGCTTTTTATTGCATTATTTTAATTCGTACCATTTTTACTTAACTTTCAATTCATATTTATCCATTATTCTAGGTAGCAAAAGAATAAATGGGTTGAAGAAAGCTTGTCAGCAAAACAATGAAGTCAAACTTCTAGGTACATTAATTCCGCTATTTCATTCCCATTGATGTTGTTTTTTTTTAGTAAACATTTTTGTGAATTCTCAACTAGTGATATGTACTACGAAGACTTTAAGAGCATCTAATTAGGTTGACAAAAAAGAATCATGTTCTAGAAGTTCCAATATTTGGAATACAGATTTATCTTTCTTAATAATTTGTTCTTTATACAGAAAACAGGATGACTTTTTTATTTGATTATTTCATAATTGAAAGATAAGGAGTTTTTTCGAGCTTTTTTTTTTCCTTTTATACCTCTGCTGAGATGTCCTAAACAGCTTTCGACGTAAAGGTGGAGGTCATTCTGGCAGTGACAGTGTTTGTAGCGCTCTGTAGCACGATTTAACAACCGAAATGACATCACATTTGGTATTTAGACGAATCAAAACGTGGGAAAAAGGATTCAGTGAAAAAAAAAATAAGTTCTAAAAATCGGCGCTAGGGCATTTTGTGGAACTTTATAATGTATAAAATGTGAGAAAAGAAATATACTAACACATACAATCGTACAGTTAAATTATTATTGTTTATTTACTACATTAACTTCCCCGGTGAGGAATTAAACCGCATTCAAAGTGAGAACTATTCTCAGAAATAAGACCGCGTATTCTGTTCACAAAATTCTCTACAGCCGTATGTAACATATCACGAAGAATATTCTGTAGTTGCCACATAAGCTATTACATCTTCTGATACTGGTTTACGTCTTCTAACAGCACGAATGGTCAGTAATTCTGTTTCCTCAAACTTCTTAATTATTTTCTTAAAACCATTCAGCGATAAAGGCCCCTTTCGTAATTTTTTCTGGTAACAAATTTTCGAAGAGTTGGGGATGCATTAAATTAATTCATATAATACAGCTTCATCAGTAACGCACGTTCCGGTAACGTGAGAGGCCTGGCCACTGGAGCTCATTTACTTCAGCTGAGATTATTCGTAGGAGCTGTCTACTGTTTGCTTTTATAGCCCCTATTAATAACGCTGTCATCGCACAACTTTTGCATTTTTCTTTGATCCCGTGTTTTATGCGAATTCTCGTTATTGTAAACTACAGCAGCGCTACAAAATGCCCTAGAGGTGATTTTTGGAAGTAATTTCTTTTCACGGAATCCTTTTCCCATGTCTTGATTAGTCTAAATACCAAGTTTGGTGCCACTGCGGCTATTAGATCGAACTGCAGGGCTCTCCAAATACTGTCAGTTTAAAAAAAAGATTACACAGTACAATAATTTGTATTTAAAGTAAGATAGTTCGCGAGCGTGCGCGCGTTTGATTAAAACAAAATAGCTCGTTTATGATTACATAATTCATGCATAACAGAGTCAGGAGTTTTTCGAGCCTTTTTCCATGCATCTGCAAGGAAATATAGAACAGATTTCGATGGAGTGATGGAACCCATCAGAATTTCTTTAAGCCAACTATTTGTCCCTGAAGGTAAATTTACAAGAGTGACTTTGTTCTCTGATTCCCATGCACCAATCCAGCACATTGGCTAAATTTGTCTTTCTTTATAGGATGAAATCCATCAATGTCATTATTATTTGCGAAGGTTGACTTTGAAGAAGGAGCATGCGACGCTTTAAAGGATTTCTGGTCATTGTTGAGTTAGCAGAAACGAGAAGGTATATTCTTTGCTAGAAGAGACATGAAATTGCTTCAGTCAAGATATCCCTTAATATCTTATCACTCTTTAGTCTCAACTCCAAATAAATTATACTTAAAAATTTAAAATGCAGCTACATAACCATTTACAGTTGAGATGATGGGAAGTTAACAATCTTCTAACTATTCTCAAAAATACACGTCGGGGAGTTGTAGCACAATTCCATCTTACGACGATTCACAATTGGATATAAGAGTATTTCCATCACTTAGAGATCTTTGAGTAACTAAACTGTGTAACACAGTGCCCATATCTGTTTCCTAGACCGAGGGCTTTGGGGTGCGAATTATATTCCCCAGTTAGGTAGCCAGCTTAGTGTTTAACTCTCACTGTTTAGTTCTCAAGCATGCTTAGTGCTCAGTTTTATCGACCCACTGAAGGGATGAAAGAATGAGTGGACCATCCGTACGTAGTTTGAAGTTAGAATCGAACCTTTGCGTTGGGATTGGGAAACGCTATCACTACACTGCCAGGGCTGAAAACTTAATTTCTTGAATTATAAAATTCCAAAAAAATTCCTGTGTGTTAATTCAGAAATAAAATCTGCATCTTATATAAATTTCGACATCTCTTTGTATTTATAGATGGTACCCAGTAAAGTCCTGTTTCACCTACATGAATCTAGAATATCAGCACCCATGATAATAAAAGTGAAGGAAAATGACCCTGCAAATCGATAGAACTTGCAACACTCCAAGTGGTAGAATTGAAAAGTTAACAGTTCTATTTCGAAAACTAAACAAAACAGGAAAAAATATTAGTTACAAAATTGCAATATATCAATGATTTAATTCCAATTGACATTTTTCTCAGACATTCGAAAAAAAGAATACAAATATATTGCATTGGAATTTTCGAGAACTCTTTACCTTCCAATACTCGTGTGACTCGTATAAAAAATATATAATTGATTAAAACAGTAAATATTTTCCTAGTGACAACTTTTCACTTCCTTTCTGCATGATTCTTGAAGTGACGATGTTAGAAGTCGCTAACAAGCCTGTATATGTTGTGCGTGCTCTTTCTTTTCCATTAAAAGCTTAAAGCTTGTTTGATTCAATGGCTGGACTCTACAACTTTTTATTTTGCTTTCATTCCTCGCATCTCATTTAAAATCTGTGATAAGATCAATATTTTAGAATTTTATCTCTAATGGATCAGCGTTTTCTGAGGTACATTAACATTTTCCCTTAGTTTGACACTTTTTAATTATGATAAGCGCTAATATTCTTAAGTATAGAAATAGGAACAAGAAGAAATATTATACATTTATATGTCTGTTATTACTGAATATAACATACAATATTAATATATACATTTTTTTCTAATGGCGGGCCACTGGATGACTGATTCCTTGCCCACAATAAGGCTGGAGACTGCTACTCTTTTAGCGTTTACTCTGTGGACACCTGTGAACCAAGTCATTGAATTACGAATAGCATTACCAATGTCACACTACCACAAAAACGTTTATAGGGCGAGTTACATTCATCAATCATCTCAGAAAAAGAAAGGACAATGATGTACAGAGAGAGAGAGGATCTTCCATGCCCAAACCAAGATTCGAACGAGGGACCAACAGCCCAGGAATCAGAAACGCTAACTAACCAGCCATTGGCGACATTTATGTATACATTCTAGAATGAAAATTTGCTTTAAAGTTGATAATTTATAAAATATATATAATGTAATAAATAATGTTTAAGAATTTTAAAATAAGAAATCATTCGAAATAACTTTTGGAAATCGTTATTTTAGAAGGATGTGTTTTATCCAATTGGAGAACTTTGAAAAATATGAGTTTATTTTTCATTTCTATTGTCTAGAAAGTCAAATATTCCAAGAAAAACTTAAAAACCCTGAACTGAATTTATTCACAAACTTTTTTTTAAAAAACAAAAATGTTCGTGAATAAATTTTGAAAGCAGGAAAATCTCTAATTCATAAAATTGTTTGAAATCGATTCAGACATTATATAATTTGACTGATTTTTTTTAACAGAAAAAAATAAGAAAATATTTAAATGCTATCTGTTGATAATTTTAGAAATGTGATTTCATTATTCATAATATTTAATTTTGCGTACATTTATTGATGGATATTTTATTAACAAAAATGTTTGTTATTTTGGCAATAATTAATTTATTCTAAGAAAAATAATTGATTACTTTTTCACTTTGATAAAATTTATGTACCTTAATAACAAAATTATTATAATTTAAATCAAATAAGACCAGAATTTATAGTTGCATTCTCATACATTTAGCTTAAATTTTTTATTTAGAATGTAAATTTAATTTAAAATATGTATTTTTTGTAAAAATGTATTTTTTTATTAAGCATTTAAACTTATCTTAAAATATAAAATTAGAATATTTATATATAAATATACATTTAGATGTGCGTGTACACTTCCTACCTTACACATTAAAATTTATTCAGATTCTTAATTAATATCAATGTAATAATTTTTAATTAGTATTTATGTTCCTAGAGGAACCATTTATTTTATAATCTGTTTTACTCGTTAAAACTAAAGCACATTTAAAATAATTCAATGTATCAATTAAATCATGTAAAAATGTATATATTCAAAAATATAAATACACATATTTTGACATGCATACAAATTTCTAACTTAACTTATTTTAAATTATTCTTATTTTCAGCTAACATAAAAGCAAGAGTTTTTTGATCAAAATATTGAACAGCTAAATTTTCGAAACTTTTAAATTTCATATAGTATATTTCATTTTCGTCGTAATTACTACGCTTAAAGATTTCGCATGGAAGATAATGCTACCAACATTAATTATTTGTGCTCAGATTAAATTTTAAAATGGAAAATTTCAAAGTGAATTAATTTCATTATAGCAAATATAATAAGATAGATACGTTGAAAGGTTGTATTTAATTTATTAGCAATAATGAATGTTTATTTTTAATTTCAACTTATAATAACATTTACTTTATTATTTTAATTAACATTTATTCTTATTTTAATTAATATTATTTTAATAAATATTCAATTTATAAAAAATAATATAATGACAATGATTCTTAATACTTTTATCTATGTAATATTCCATTGAAATTTTAAGAAATCAGTTACATTTTCAATGTCAATAACAGTCTTTTAACTATCTTTAAACGATAATATTGAAAAAATATATAATAAATATTTTTATAATTAAATTGAAAAATTAGCTCTCATATTTATTA
Source organism: Latrodectus geometricus (assembly GCA_026290005.1). Lineage (NCBI taxonomy): Eukaryota > Metazoa > Arthropoda > Arachnida > Araneae > Theridiidae > Latrodectus > Latrodectus geometricus. The sequence continues at coordinate 7,533 of JAPDSC010047358.1, forward strand.
TCTATCAGCTATATTCAGAGTGAACTTAATTGTAATCGCAATTATCTGCATTCTGATATCACTTTACAGAAAATTTTATCAAAACAAGCTTGTGAATCTTTAGTGTTCAGAAGCTGGTTCTGATAAAGAATATTAGCAGAAAACGGTCTTAATGTATATGTTCATTGCTATGTTGTTAATTATAGTTAATAATTTTTATGCTATTAAATCTCGAGACATTAATAGGTATAATTTATTTTAACCTTTTTCGATGAGGAGTATACTGAATTTCAAATCTTAAGTACCAACAAACCTGAGCATTTATGTACTTAAAAAAAAAAAAAAAAATTAATAACAAAATAAAAATTTATATATATGTTTACGTGTCTTGCGTGCGTTTTTGTGCTTGTATTTTTAAATTTTAATATAATAAATGTATTGAAATCAGTATATTTATGAAATTTGGGAATTTATATATATATATATATATACATATTATATCAGTATTTTTTGTAAAATATTATGGAAACTAACTAACTCTAACTCATTTAACTGAATGTCTATTTATAATGAAATTAAAAATTACATTTTATGGAATTAAAATATAGAAAATGCTATTTGAATAAAGATTAATTCGTAATAATAAATTTAATGAACATTTACCCACGAGATTTTATGTAAAATCTGGAAACAGCCCATTCAAATTATTTTTGCTTGAGCATTGTTGAAGTAATAAACATCTCGACTTTAATTTCTTCAACGATCTTTCCTAATTAAAAGAATTAAGACTCGTCATCTAACTACATTCCAGAGAATGTTCATGATTCCTAAATACTTCAGGAAAGAGTGGAAAGAGTTTATGTAAAAATACAACAATTCTTACAAAATGGGTATCTGGGCTCCATGCCAGAAAATTTTAAATGCTCTGAACTTTGGCAGCACTTTATGGCACTTATTATGCATCCGAAATCTCGGAAATGTTTCTTTGCTTTCCTATTATCATAAAATGCGAATACACGTCCTTTTATATTCTTCGTGAGCTCCAAAACCTTTTAAGAAATACACTTTGAAGAAGGAAATGCATCAAACAGCAGCGTTTTCTTAAAACAGCAGTTTTGAAAATATAATGCTGCCTTGCTGTTTTACATCATTACACATTACGCTACATAATGTATTTACTATTTTTATATTGTAAAGTGTGTTTTCATGTGTTTCACTATGAAATGAATTTTCATTCACGCTTTGGATACTTTACAAAAGTTTGCAACTGTATATCGTTTTACGTTCTGAAAACTGACACATTTACTTCTTTGAATTAGTTCTGATTACTCGAAATGTTTTGTGTTTGTTTAAATGATGTTAATTTGAACTAATTGAAGATCACTGCAAATTTATTTGTTTCTAGAGGAAACAATTTTCAACCAATTAAGCAAAGAACTAAATTAAATCGAGATAAATTTGTTTTTCTGTTATTTAATTCGTTTTTGTCACTTTACTGCAATATATTATTAAAAGAGAAGATAAAATAGAATTTCTCATTTAAATATGTCGCCAGAGAAAGAGAAAACATTCCAGTTGGTCACTTAAATCTTAATTTATCCATATTTATTAATAAATATTTTATTGTATTCTGCATAGAATTATGTATAAATAGCTATCGTAAAGTGTGTTTTCATGTGTATCATATGTAAAACTTTACTTATCATGTGTATCATATGTAAAGTGTGTTTTCATGTGTATCATGTAATCAATATGTAAAGTAACAATAAAGGAAGTAAGTATAATATATTGATAAATACATGATAATAATATGAATGATTCGTTTAGCCCATCAAATATAATTTGAACTGTTAATATAATGTTGAGGAATCTTTATCAAATTATATTTGATAGACATTTATTATATATAAGCTAGAAAGAAATATTTTTATAAAAATTTATAATTTATTGACATTTACATTATAAACTTTAATGCATTCATTGATTTATTTATGAACTTCTAAGGAGAAATTTGTACCATGAGTTTTGTTATTTATTCATATATGTGCGAAACGAAATTCACGATTACATGGGAAAAAATCTTGATATTAGGTTAAATTTTATTACATTATATAAATACAACAGAAATTAAATGAGAAATAAAAATTAGTATCAGATATTTAGCACAAATTCTGTAAAATGGTGTTTACATAAAATTTAGTTAACATTGTAACAAAGATTGAAAATATCTTTTATAAATTCATTGCTAAATTATTAATTTCAGCAGAATCGTTATCAATCCTCATTTAAATCAATATACGTTTTTGATTAAGACATTTATTGGTATCGAACAATAAGTACTGTATTATATTAAAAAAATGCCTAATATTAAAGATCATAATATATAACGGCTTTTAAAACAGAAATTCCTTCAAACAATTGTAAAAATATAGTAGAAAAATATTAATATTATATTCTAATTGTCTAAAAAAGTTTATAATGATAGCAGTTATATATTAATTAACTGTTAAAATTGCAATCGTTTACTAAACTTTTATATTTTGAATAAAATATCATTTTATTTCTATTATTTATTGTAAAATTAAAGAAAATAGGTAAACAATAGTTTCTGCAAATACATTAAATATAAAAAATTTATCAGATTTTTAACTTATATCAATTGTAAGTGGACAATTATAACAACTTATAACAATTAAGGAAAATTAGAAACTGCTTAGAGTATGTAGAACCCGTGACGGAGAATATATATTCTTTTCTTATTGAAGGAATTAAATAAATGTTTCTTACATCAAAGATGTTATTAATTTTATATAAGGAAACTTTTTGCATACAAATTAATAAATACGCAAATACACAAACTTTTTATATACTTACAAAATGTATAGCATTACAGTTACATGAATGTTTTTTTATTAAATTTAACATAAAGTGTAACATATACAAAAAAGTAAATTGGTTAAAATTGTAATATGAATGATATTTAAATTAAATTATTTGCTTTAATTTTAACATTTTTATGAATTAAATGCTTTGACTTATCACATCATAATACTAAAGTTCAACAGATTTTAGCTTTCTTTATAACATATGGCTAAAATGCTACCAATGAAATATTTTTCGGCACATAAAAAACCTATTTCTAGAAAACGGATGGGAATTTTTTTATTAATTTCAATACTTTTAGTGACATGCAATTGCTTATCATGTTGGTGGAAATAATGTGACTAAATGGCATGACATATGTCATACCTCTAGTGTGTATTTTGAATGACATATTATGCATGACTCTATGGAATCTAGAGAAACATAATAAAATCTCAATTTGGTATTTAATTTTTTAACTCATGTAATAGAAGATGGTCCTTTTTTTAAGCAAAATTACTAGATTTCAGAATTTTTCTAAACACGTGTTTAAAATTAAAATTATACCTGAGCAAATGAGTATTTCTTTGTTGAACAAAATTATGGTTAAAGAATGAATTGATATCTTTAAAAATCACAAAATAAGGATAAAATTATTTTCTTTAAAAGTGAGAAGATATAGAAATAAGAATATTAGTACTGATTAGAAATCACTTTCCATTTTGATCTAAAATATTTAAATATTAGTGTTTTAAAACACTAAAGATAAGTGCCTTTAAAGTTAATAAAAACGTAAAATTTATGCGTGGTTATCAAAAAGGATTAAATAGTAAATTTAATTTATTTAAGTATATTTTTTGTTGAGTGTCAACCAGGCTGGTTTAAATTGAATTGCATTTTTTAGAGTGGAGTCCAACTTCTTCAGTGCACACATGCCATAGGTATCCACTTATAGGTAGGCAACCATTCATACTTCATTCACACAAGTAAAGGACAAAGACAGGTGAGAGAGAAAGAGAAATTACATCCATGCCCGAGCCAGGATTCGGACCCAATTCCTCCTTAACCGCTGTCAGGCACTAGATGGGGTAGGCAGCATTAAATTTATTTAAATAAATAAAAGAGTTAAATATTAGCTGAATATATATCACATGATGATTTCTTATTAAGAAATAGATGTATTATTGCCTTACTGTCAGCTGAGTTTTTAATATTTTAGATCTTAATTCTTGAATTGATTTATTTGGGTATCTATGATCATAATTTATTTATTTCTGCCAATTTGACTTGAATATACAGTTTAAAGTGGCTTCTGAAGTACATCAAACACAGAAGCATAAAATGGAATTTGAACCACCTACAAATTGAGGACTTATTTAATATTCAACTACCATCTCACTGAAATTCATTGGATATTCACTGTGGCTAAGAATTCTTTTTTATCTTGAAGATCTAGTTGAATTATGCATTCTGTGCAAAATGTAACGTAAATCGACGAATAAACTAAATTAATAATAAATTGTTTTGTTATAAATGAATCAGCAAATTCTAAAAATGTGCTTCAAACTTTTTAATCAATTACTTGCAATTTTTTTAATCAATGACTTCAAAAATATGAATTAAGTGATAATATTGATTTAAGTTATCAGAGAGACACAGAAGGTTATTTAGCATGGTTTTTTTCTCCTAGAATTATCAGCAGTTTAAATCAAATAATTTAAAAAACAATTGAAAAATGATTGAAACAGTTCAAGCAGAAATAATGTATCATAAGAAATAAATAGAAAGAAAATTTTTACTTTGAGTCAATGATTTCTTCAATTTCTGATTTCTGTTAAAATAATCTTAATGATATTTTATTACCCTTGTATTTTAGTTTGAAAAATTCCATTTCGTACTAGGAATAAATTTGGTAAAAAAAATAACGGCTATACGTCTAAGCTGACATTCATTTTTAACAAATAATTGAGAAATATTAGTGAGTACGTTACGAAAGAGTAATCGAAAGCAGATATCCAACCACTCAGAAATACATACCAGTTTAACAACCGTCATAAATATAAATTTACGAGGTAAGCAAAAAGGATAACACGCAAAAAGTATTAGGTTTTATTGCTTGAGGAGTGAGTTATATTTCGGCTGAAACTAAAGAAATAGCATCTGTGCATTCGACAGACAGAAGCAATATTAATTTTGAACGCACTTTAATACGTGTCATGTTTTTTATTTTTTATTTTCAAGCATTTCAATACTTTTTTTTTTAATTTTCAGTCAGCTTTCAACAACTAAATATTAATTTCGATTATTGCTGTAAAAGAATTTACGATAAATTCCAGTACGCTTAACAGAAGGATTGACAAGTTTTATGGTGCGATTTATATTATCATTCCGGGGAATAAATAGTTAAAATAATTAAGCAAACAGTTAAAATACACTATATATAGAAGAGCTGTTAGTAATAGTTAAAGTTATTGGAGTATTTTATTATACATGTATTGTGTAAAAGCTTTTAGTGTTAACATTATTATACTCAATTATAATAATATCGTTTTAATCAGTAAATTTACTATAAAGCTAAATAATACTTCATTAGTAATTTTATGTTGTAATGTGGTGCATTTTATGTATCCTTAGATAACAAATCCTAACATTGATACATTGTAAGCAAACATAAATAAATTAAAATCAAATTTTAAGTGAAATGTTAAGCAAAATGTATGAAAATTAGCATAAAAAATGCAATTAATATGCAAACAATAAATATAAAGGAATGCAAACAATAACTTAGATTATTCCTGTGTTTATTTTACATATTCATAATTAAAATTAATATTATACATAATAATAGTAACATTATCTTAGTCATTGTACTGGCAACGAAGCTTAGAATAAGGACATTAACAGTTTTATGATATTATGTAATAAATTTTGTGTTCTTTAAATACATTAATTTTACTTTGATACATTGATAGTAAATCAAAATAAATAATTTTATTTTAATATACAAAATTTACAAAAAATAGGAGCAAAATAATATATGAAATCAGTATACAAACAATAAATACATAAGAATATCAACAATAATTAAGATTATTGTCACATTTTATGACGTATGCATTGTTAATATTATTGTAGTTTATAATAATTTGCATAATTATAATAGTTTTGAAGCTTGCAAAAAAGTTAGATATCAGTCTCTATATAGTTTTATGGATTAATGTGATTTATTTTAGTAGTTCTTAGTCAAGAAATCAAATATCAACAATCATAAATAAATTGAAGGCAAAAGTTATTTTGCAATATATTATACAAAATTTATAAAAATATAGAACATCGCTGGAAATAAATTTTTATAGATTAAATATTTAGTAGCTACCAATAATGCTAAAGATTATTGTATTATATTATACAGCTAATATTAATAATTAATATCATTATAAGCAATAATAGAGCCTTGGTGACATGGTTGGTTAGAGCGTCGTTCTGATTACCGCAAAACAGTGAGTTCGAATCCTAACTTATCCAAAAATCTGTCGTGTTTAATAATAGCAGCTAGAGCACGTAAAATATGTCCTGGTCGCAATATCCTCCATGTTCCCATTCCAAATTAATATCTGGGGGTTTAATGAGCCAAGCCTTGGGACTTCTCTGGCTTCCTATCTCTAAATAGGAAGACCCAGGATGGTGCTGCCATCTTTAAGCCTCTTCCACACTCGTTGGGTGCTCTATTTTAAAATGGAAGACGTTCTTTCTGACTCCATTAGCCCAGTCTCTGACGAGTGGGCCAAGTGTTGTAAATAACAACATAAGTAATGAAAGTTAATATTTATATAGAGCATTAAAATTTTTTAAGCAAAACATTTTGTGTTTTTAGGTAACGTCAACCACTGACATACCGATAACAAGCATAAATAAATGGAAAATATGCAATAAAACTCTATTTTAAAAAAATGTACGAAAATAAAATGTATAAAGAATATATGTTTTTGATCTAAAACAATAATATACAGGATACTTTTTTACTAATATTAGGATTCACACACTATTTTAATATTTAAAATTTTCAATTAATATTTAAAACTTAATGTTATAAAATTTAAATTTAATAATACATTATTGTATAGTTTAAGTTATAACAATGTATTATTGGGTTTAAATTATCATTATTATATAATTTAAGTTTACATTATTATTCCAGTCTTGTGAAATTTACAGTGCAGCTTGACTTTTAAGGATGTAGAGTCTTATGAAGCTAATGAAATATATTAAAAGAGCGAATTTTAAGTGAAAATTTCATTAACAATAAAGTGATAAATAAGAAATGATGCAAAACACTAAATCAAAAACTTTTTAGCACTTAAAACGCTGTATAAGAATTTGAGAAATGAAAGGTTTAATTTTAATACTAATTTCTGAAAATATTCCCTTTTTGACGGAATCATGTATACATATATTACAGAAAAAAATATCTTGTTTCTTAGCATTTTGTAATATAATTGAAAGTTGCAAGTAAGCCAATGCAAGTGGTCTTGTTCGGTATTTCCTGTTCTAACCTATTTAACAACTTTTTTATCAATAATTTTTTAAATTTCTTGTGTACTCTGTTAAATTTCACTGTATGTGCTGTTACAGGTTCCTTCACCTTAAAGTGCATAATTCCTTTCCTACACCTCTGCACTTTTTAATGATGGTGCCTGTTGGAATTCCAATATTAAAGAGTTACTATTAGAATCCATTAGCTCCATTGAATATTAAAAAGGCATCAATGTTAAATATGTAAATGTAGTTTTTATTAAATTTGAATTTAAAAAAAATCTAATCTGTTGTTAAAAAGAATAAAAAAAACGCCTGAATACATTTTTTAAAAAATTATTTTCCAAAATATTTAACGTGTTCAGATATGAAACTATTTATTTATGATATTTTAAATTAAAAAAGCTTTTACATTTGCAATTGAATAAGTTACTATTGTTCCATTTAAATTTTAATTAGAGTTGCGTAGTCATGATAATACATAATAAGTTTTTATAATGAGAATTTTAGTATTACACATAAACAGAATTGTTGTTGTGTGTGTATGTGATATAGAATATAAACAACACTTTATTTGTTGCTCATACAAAACTGTAATTGAAAAGAATGAATGTAATTTTTAAAAAAAATCGGTCACAAGTATTTAACATCCCAGAAATGAATAACTGTTTGGTCTTTATCATAAACAAGAAATTACGATATAATCAAAATAAACAAGTACACTAAATGTTTATGATTTATTATTTCAAAAAGGATATTATTATTTACTTCATATGAAGCAAAACTGAATAAAATGTTTATGATCTTTAACGAAACGAAAAGCAATGACAATAATTTTAAAACCAAATTTAATGCTTGCTTAATTTTCTCTTTGTTAACGTATCAGTGAATCCTCACTTTCTGTCAGTTCATGCATTAGACTTTGCAGAAAAATGCAAATAAATTGCCACAAGAAATTAAAAATTTTAACTATGAATGGTTTAGTCATTATTGGTGTTATTAAAAATTTAATTATTCTCTTATTTTATGGCTAAAAATGTCAAGAAAATAAATTACTAATTTTAATAATAATTAAATTTATAATTTTTACGAGCGAGTAAAGCACGAAAAAACTTTTTGAACAGATTAGGAATATAATTATTTAAAATGACAACAATTAATCTTCTAAAATTTTCCTGAAAGCAGAAGTAAATAAAATGGCTGTGTTTTTGATGATATTGGTATGCAGTATTTTATTTCTGTACTTATATACTAATGAAGAGAGTACATATTTTGAAATAAAAAAGAATCACTTATTATATCAATAAATAATATTTAATAGCATTTGTATTGAAAGAATGGTTAGAAAAATATTCTGAGATGAGAAATCCTCAGAATAATTTTGTAACTATTCTTTTTCATTCATGAAATCGCAGATTTTTAATCTCTTAGTAAGCAATTACAAATGTCCATGTAAGTAAATTTTTATAAAATATAAATAGTCATAAATATTATATTAATGAATACTGTCTTATGTAGTTTATGAATTAGAAAATTCGTATGCATTGATTTATAACTACTAAAGGAATGCAATTTGAAGACTGTGTTTTATGGAGGAGGCTTCTGAACACATTATTATTTGTCTGCAAGCAGGATCTTACTGACAACCACTTTTAGTTTTGGACTTCTTCAGGGTGCACAGTTTCATGGACTTGATTTAGATCCGCCAATCTCGGAGATGTGAACAAGAACAACAACACAATGTCATAACTGATGCCAAACAAATTTTATTTTAATATATATTTTAAACTTATAATATTACAATTTTAAATACTTAATACTATAATGCTGAGAGTATAATGTTAACATTATCCATTTCGAGGCTTAAGGCATGTACCATTAATTAATATATCTCTATTTTTAATGATGTGAAATTGATGTGAGTCTCCAATAATATTTTATATGGATTGTTTTAACAGGTCAATCAATAAGAGAAGTAAGTTTATTTTTAATATTTTTGTTTGAATGTTTCAACAGTGATCTTCTAATTACCTTTATTGGAGATAAATGTTTTGGCAAAGTTCTGAGAGAAGTACTGAAACTTGGCTGCATTTATGTAGTGTAGAAACTGCAAAAATTTCTCTTCATATAGTTTTGGCATTTTAAGATTCATAACTTAAATTGGAATTCTTAATAACAAAGACGTTGTCATAAAAAGATTAACTATCAAAATTAAAAGATCTCAGAGTAGAAACAAATAAAATCTTAATAAAAATGATATATTTTTTATTAATTTAAGTAAAATTTAAAAATTTTGGTCTAGTTTTAAGAAAAACTCCATGATAAATTATTCTGCATGATGGTAGAATTCTTGTATTTTCTTCAACTTTCAGGTTTTCGAAATGGTGAACACAATTTCTTGTTAAACTAAAATTTTAAAAACACCAAATCAAAAAAATCCATACAAAAATAGATATTTTGATCACAAATATTTACAATATTTTTCAAGAAAAAAATTTGAAGAGATTAAACAAACCTTTATTTTAATTTTACACCCAAAATATTTTGAGTATTTTCGATATTCTCTTTATGCTAATATTGAGTATAAAATATGTATATGATAAAATATTCCAAAGCAATATTACAGTGCTGCACATTTTATATCAGTCACCATTTAAAGACATAATTACTGTTCTTTTATTTATTTAGCTACATAGCCTTGACTTTTGAATGATATCAACCATTATTTTGCGTGTGTTCTCTAGATAGCATGCAATGATTTTGAATGTTCTTGCAGTTATCTGGCTACAATGTCTTAAATTTGGAATGACAACAATTACTTTTTTGCATGATATTGTTAGACAAAAGTTAACACAGTGGATGAAAGTTTTGTTCTCGAGACCAATAAAGGATGATTCGTTCATGAAAACTTTTATTCCATTGGGCTAAATGGATCCATGCTGTTAAATTCGCAAGAAAGAAGTATTCTGAGTGTACTTCGAATATATTCCCAATCGCTTAAAAGCAACTGAGAATTTTTAGATCACACAACACAAATGTTAAAAATAATACACTTAGTTTTATATAAATATTTTTCACTCTATTGTAGTCCTCACACAATAGTTTCCGTTTTTATTACTTTCGTTATTTTGAGTTAATAATACTTAATTACAGAAAATAAATAATCTCCTATGTCCTAAAAGTCCTGACTTTTTACTTTAAAGTAAGATTAAAAATGATTTGAAGTAAAATCAAAAATATTAAAAATAAATTGAGAGAGAGAGAGAGATAATTAATCTCATATTTAATTTTTAGTTTTTATTTTAACAAAGCTTGGTCTTTGTGTGAGTTTTAAACTAATTATAACAAGTGTTTTTTGTATATTTAACTAGAAAAGTAAAATCGCAATTTTTTATGTAGTTTTTACATAAATTTACTAGTTAAAAAATTTCAACGATTACAAATTCATAACTTCATTACAATTTTAATAAAAGAAAAAAATATAAAAAATATTTTGAAAAGTATTTTTTTATTATTAATTACGGATAAGTTTCTAACAGAATAATTCATAAAGCTTATATATATATATATATATATATATATATATGCCGCCTAACCTGTCTAGTGGTTATCGTAACTGACTATGGATGGGGAGGACATGGGACATGGGCTCGAATCCTGGCTTGGGAATGGATGTACTTTCTGTTTCTCTGTTTCTTGTCCTTTCCTCAGATGATGGATGAATGTGGCCCACCCTATAAACGGGTTTGTGGTGGTGTGGTCTGGGCGATGCTATCCGTACCTCCGTGACTTGGTTCACAGGTGCCCACCAGGTAACGATAAAATGAGTAGCAGTTTCCGGTCTTGTTGAAGCAAATGGGCCAATGTACTTACTTACTTGCTCAAGAGTGCCCACCATTAGAAATAAAAATATATATATTTTACTTAATTCAGTAGTTTCAAAACGAAATATAGTATAACCACATTTATTTTTCATTTAAAAATTAATTTTAGAAGCGTAACAAAATCTCTCGAATAGCCTTAATATTATATATAATAAAATAAATTATTATTAATAAATTAGATATAATAAAGCTTCATTAAAAAATTCAGAAAACAATTTTGTTTTGCATCACAAACAGTGTAACTTCTAGAACTCATGAAAGGATAAATTAATTTAATGCAGCAAAACTTCAAATTCTAATTTGGTATACAAATTTTGTTCTTTTTTTTAATGAACAATATTTTGAAAGAAGTTTTACAAATTTTCTTTAGTATTAAGCATACAATGAAAGCTGCTTTGGAATATTTGGAAAATATGATTTTTGTAATTTTTTTGTTTTACATAATTTTTTTTAAAGAAAATTAAACCTTTTAAGCTTTGTCGAACAAAAGCAAAATAATTAATGAGTTTTATGTGATATAATTTATAAACTCTAATACAGGGTATTTATAGAAGTTCTAACATATTTTAATGCTTAATAGATAATTAACTATTGAAAACTCACAAATAAATCTATGATATTTATTCACAGAATTAATTTTATTTACTATCCAAAACTTTTCTTTGATGATTCTTGTTATATGTTAGAATAATATTTCTTCAAAAAATATAAATTTCGAGTGCTTTTAATCATAAATAATTTTCTTGAGTTAATGTCTTTCTTTTTTATAAGTTGTGTTTACTTTTTCACATAAAATTGTATTAAACCTTATTTTTTGGTTACTCAGGTCATCTAAACTGGAATAGAAAAGTAGAAATAGAAGGACTTTATTTATTTATTTATTTGTCATTTCATAAACTATATTCAATATATGATGAAATTGTCGAGATTTGGTAAACAAAAAGTTTAGAATACAATGGCAACAATTTATACGTTTGGCCTTATTCAGCGTGAAAGAGAAAGCTTTTTCAATATTTTCCATACGGAAAAGACACAAAAATTGATATTCGTTGACAAGGGTTGTAAATGTTTTGAATCTCTCAAATAATTCGAGTAATTAAATTATATCCATATTATTTCATTAAATGTGTCAAATTTTTTATAAACACAATATATTAATTCATCAGTTTAAATTACGAATTTAATAAATGAATAATGTTGCAATAGAAAATATTATTGGATATTTACAAACAAATAAATTAATTAGTAAACAAAATTATTTTGCATAATCAATTTTAAAATTATTGTAATGAAGTTTCTGCAAGCAACATTACTAATTATTATAATAACTTCATTAAAAATGTTTCAGAAAAAGGAATTTTAAAATGTTATTTATTAATCAATATAATTATTAGATGTTTATTTCTAAGATTTTCTTTAGTTAAATACACCATTGCCATACAGTACTTAACTATATTTTTATTTAGTTTTTGCTATTAAATTCTGAAAGAAAAGTTTGAGTATCAATAGAAACTAGTTTTACATCTATAAAATATCATTGTTTTTTCCCAGTATTTCAAGGAAGAGAACCTTATATTATTTGCTGAGAAATATCATATCTCATCTTTTTAAATACTAAACTTATAGTCATAAAAATCGTGTCTGTCAGAAGTAATATTTTGACAACAAGACAAGGGTGACTTGCAATGTCTCTAGATATGCAATTCGAAAATTAGACTTTTGAACTACAAAACAAAACTAAAATGCCAAAACTTTTGTTGTAAGTGGTTTTACAGTAATAATGTAATACTAAACAGCACCTTGAACACAGAAATGTGAAATAAGGAACACTTAAAACAAGCTTAATTTTGAGATCTGTATTCAACCCAGTTAAATCATAAAAAATGTATAAAGAAACAATAAATTCATCGTCCCTTTTTAGACGTAATTTATACTGGACTGACTCTAGTCACTAAATTGAGTCGTATTTGTACTGATTTCTGAACAATGATTCATAATGTACTGAATTTTCATGCTTTCTAACTTATTCAAAAAAAATATTCAATTTGAGTTCATAGCATCAATTTTTCTAACGTTGTTTTAAAACTTATTAAGTTGTCTCATAAGAGCTGTAATTATAGAAAGTTTGGGATAAAAGTGAACTACTCAGATAACATTACTCGAAATATATGATGTATAGCGTCCCCTGTCTCAGTAACACCCATGACGACATCAACAAGGAAGTCAGTGCCTCTCGAGCAACCATAGGAATGAGACATATTATTAATATGACTCTTATGTTAACCCTTTTTTCCCTTTATGTTTAGATTTCATTTTGTTTATTTGTAGTACATAGATCTGTGTTGTGCTCAAGTTGTATATTAAATGGTAATAAATTACTTTTGAGCTATTTGAGGAATTTATTTCTTTTTCCTATTCAACCAGATAAATGCTACAGATGGAAATTAGTGTAATTCTAATAAGAAGTCATTTTAGTGGGGTTTTACATCCAGATATAATATAGGGAAAATGAAACTTTAATAAATGTATTGTGAAAGAATGTTACCTTAATTCAGATTTTATTTCTTATAAACAAACTTTGATATAAAACAATTAAGGGAATCATTTGTCAAAAATTCCATTTTACTTTTAGATTTTGTATAAAAAATTTACTTTTAAATATATTTAATTACGTTCGATAAAGATAAAAATTTTACAGTAAGTAGGTTAAAGAATGAGGATCTAAAGAAAGAAGAATATATCTCGAAATCAATGTAAATATTGTTGAAAAAATATTTTTTAAAACATAAATTAAAAGAAAACTTTCTGAATAACAAACTGTCATTTTTCGTATATGTTGCTACAAGAAACACTTTCAGAAAAAAGTGAACTCTCTTTGATACAAATTTTTGTTACTTTAAAATTTTAAAAGAACTTGTTTAGTCCTGAAACTTTACCTTCACTCTGCTTCGGTAGTTAACTTTTATGACCAGAGAGCTTTTTCGCGACTTCAATAATTCTTCTTTTAATGATTTTCTCAAGCATCTCTCTGAATATTTGAATACCTTCAGATGCTTTTATTACATCCGCTTCTCTTTCCTGTCTGGCTCTCGAGATTTTTCCCTGTTATTCTCCAAAAAAATCCCTACTTCTTAGTATTATACGCCTTGTATACGAAGATCCTCATTGCTGACGTGAGAAGAATCTGCATTGCTATTTATCACACTTGTAGCTTCTTTTATTTACTAATTTTCTAAATGTAGATCATTATCTGCTGTAAGATATCATGCATCTAATCTAATCTGTTGCCACTTTTAGTTACTTCGAAATGAAGCTAGTGAAATACAGTTCTGAATATAATTTATTCACATTCCAGCATAGTGAAGATATTATTCTATAAATTGGTTTAAAGAATCATAATTCAAACATATATTATCACTGATCTATTAGATATTATATTTTTTACTTTATTATTTTAATACATATTAATCTACCCTCCTACCGTTAAATATTAGTTAAAAATTGATAATTAAGGAAAATATTAAAAGCATTATTATTTCAAAATGACCTATACCTTGCTTTTCAAAATATTAGTATGTCTAAACCTTAAAGTGTCAGAAATGGTCTTAAAATGATAAAAAAAAATCAAATCCTACGTTAAAATTGCTTTTACATATTTTGCTAAATAAAAATCTTGAATACATTAATTTTTCTCGGTAATGTAAGCATATTTACATATATATGCTATATATTCCTAATATTATTATACTATACAAACAATGCTGATTAGTGCAATTTGGATTCCTTACAAGTTCATGTCTATTTAAATTATGTATTATTTTATATTAAAAAGAATACTTAATTTACTAATAAATGAAAAAAATGTATAAAGAAGAAAGCATTTTCTTAATACGAAACTGAAATTTATTAAAAAATTATATTATAGATATGTATTAATTTATGTTAAAAAAATACTTATCTATATGTTATTTTTTAATGAATTTCAGTTTTATATTAAGAAAATTGCTTTTTTCTTTATGCATTTTTTTTCATTCATTTTTGAGAAATATAATCAAAATTTATTGAAACATTTATTTTTACTTTTAAAAATGTATAAAGTATAAAATATATAAAGATATATAATAATATCAAAATATACTACATTTCTAAATTATCAATTTCTCTAACAAACTGGTTTTTCATTTAGTAAGATAATGATATGTATTTAAAAAGCTTTATGTTTTTTTAATAACACTATCACTCTATGAAATTACTTTTTCTACAAATTTCTACCTTTCAGGAATCCCCCTAATCATTTATAAATTAATCAAATAATTTTTCTGTCTCAAACTTTAGATAAATAATTCAATGAAATTGGAGTTATAATTTTTTATTATAAACACGTGCTAAAATAATCTCCCATTTAGAATTTATTTTACACATTATTAATAAATATTTTTGAAAAACTTGAAATAAATAACTTATTCCAACTATATGATTACTTAATATTGTAGTCTGTTTTTGTGTATAAAGGAGAATTCAAGTTATTTTTCAAAGTGGGTACTGAACCAAATCACTGCAAATATCTACACTCATATAAAAATTGAAGATACGAAACTGTAAAATAAAAGCTGGAATATTATTTATTTTTGCCAGCTGTACCACTTCTTTACAGAAAACATAAAATCACGTAATGAGTATACCATTTTTTTCAGTTTTATTAATTCTTTATTTTTATGCAAAAAGTAACTATGTTACTTTAAAAACATAAACTAATTTAAAAAATGAAACTCAAAGTGAAAACATTACACACAGTTACAACAATTCAACATTTAATTATTTCAAGAATTATAATTTGTCAAATGTTTTCTCTAAACTGCAAAAAGTAATTATGTACATCGATCATAAATACATCTACTGTCATGGGTGTACTCCCCAAGCAATTAACGACTTTACCTAAAACACGAAATCAATTAGAATTAGCGCAATAAATAAAGTAAACCCCACGAGATAACTGATACCAATGAAATTGTTCTCTATTCAAGACGTATAATTAATTTCCTAACGAGCTTGCGTAGTATGAAGCAGTAAGCGCCAGCCATCCTTACAAGAGAAGCTCCGCAATTTTTCAAAGCCGTCTTCTGCCAGGAAAGAATCTTCTCTTTTGAATGATTGATTGTGCTTTTGCATCATACTGAAAACTTTTAAATGAGTGCAATTGCTTTCGAGACATTTATTACTCTCTTTAAATTTTTCACGATGAATAGCATTCCTGATATTCGTATTTCAAACTGAAAGGAATGATGGGGGATTTAATTGGTGCTGGTCATCGATTTTTTTTTTGGAACAAAATGCTATTTCTCAAGAACTCAGAGAACATCCTTTGATTTGGTATTCTTAAATTAGCTAACATTCTTTGATTGGTATTCCTAACAATTCTCTCTTAAAATAACCTTTTGTTTATGTCATCCATGAAGTTAATGTGTTTTGTTAACTTCCATGTAAAAGTACTTGACTTTAATTATTTGCAGGTTAAAGAGTTTTCTTTGGAAAATAATTCTGATAAGAATTACTGAAATTT